>CM076575.1:458987852-459137710 GCA_034641835.2 Pinus albicaulis | reverse complement strand
GTTTCTATTATTCTTCAGCAGTAATCTTCTTGTACAATTTACAATCAGCAGTAATGAAGAGAAATTCTCTATGATAACACTGCAGAAATTTCTCACAAAAAATTCTGATGAGAAATGACCCTGGAAGGACCCTGCTGGGCCTCCTGCATCACTATTGCGCTAGCTCTGCATGGGCATTGAGCAGAACTGCATCACCCCTCTGGGTTATTCCCTTCCAACCTCTGCGTTGTCCCTTCCTTCCACTGCGTCACCTACTCCTACACCCCGGATTGCTGATGAACCCTCTCTGTCTCTCCTCCACCTGCAACTCTCCCTCTGGATCAATTTTCTCTTGCCGAACTTCAACCACTGAGAAAATCGATTTACTTGGGCAACTGAGTATCTACACTGATGTCTTTTCCAAATGACCCTCAAACATTCCTTTATAGTCTTCTCATTGAGATATCAACGACTAAGATTAGATCTATAATCAATGGCTAAGATCATAACTTGACTTGATCCATTCTCTAGAAGATTCACACTTTGTTTTATTAATACCCTTTAATTATTTAATTTCCCTAAGTTTAGACTTAGGGTCCCCATTAAAATAATTAATTATTTTAATAAAGCATATTTCGAGTGGAATTTCTACAAACGATTTTTGGGTTCTTTGGAATACATGTACCTAAGCCTCTCCACAAATTTTGAGACTTAAAGCACTTTCTATACTACCAAAAATCAACAACCCCCTCACTTATGGAGTCTAAATCACAACTCGACATTAGACTAGAAATGTTTACCCCACTGTTGGGTGAAAAACTCCAATCAATAAACAATTCAAACCCGCTCTATAAAAAATGGATCACTCCATCCTAGAGAAAGCAATGTGAGCATCGTGAGCCAATCTCCCCTAGCAAGATCAGCATCGCCCAATGGGAGAAAGACTACCCCTGGGCCATTCACCCCTAGCCAAATCAGCATGGCCTCATGGGTGAATGTATCATTCTCCCCTAGTCAAATCAGCATGACCCCATGGAAGAATGTCTGCTCGATGCTGCAAAAACATCAACAATCTCCAGGGTCTATATGGGATTGGATACAATCCCGGCATAACAATCCTAAATCGTCTAATCAATGGAGGGAAATATCTCAAGCATTTTCTGTGGTAGGGCTGAATCTTGCTTGGCAGGTTACATCTGGTAATAGGGTACATATTGGTAAAGAATCTAAGATGTTATAGATGGGTGCAATCAAGACATTTTTCTTCCAAACGCATTGGTCATGTCTCTTCAGGAGAAGGGGATCTGCATATTAAATAGAACAAAGAAGGAGGACTCCACTACAATCTAGCAACAAGGCTGGGATACTGTGGATGATTTTCTACTTGACATGATATGGCATGAACACTAGGAACATTGTATTACTCAATTAAACAATGCACACATCAAGATTGGGGTAGGCAATGATGAGCTGGTCTGGGTCTTCAATCCCTCCAAGGGAAATTATACTGCAAAATTGGGTTATCAGTTCTTGAAAGAAGATGAGCAGGTCTAGTTAAATTGGTGGCTCAATAAGTTATGGAAGTCTAAAGCATCATTAAAATGCATTCTCCTATTTTGGTTGATACTACAAAACTTGGTCCACGATGATCCATAGGGGTTTCAAAGGTCTGAGGATCTTATATTGTGTCGCGAAGCAGATGAAGACCCTACATATTTATTTGTAAATTGTCCCTTCACAAGACAAGTCTGGCATCAGGTGGAGGCACACATCAACTCTACAAAATTGTGGGAACAATCGACAATAAAATCTTGCTACAAATCTTTCATGGAGCAGCTACCATTGAAAATGTTTTGGGCAGCCCTTTGGTGGTGGCTTGGGGGATTTGGGTGGAACACAATAAAAGTGTATTTGAGGGCAAGTGTATAGTTCCTTAGATTGTGGCCATACATGCATTATTATGGATCAAGCATTACTAGGGCGGTGCTTCTCATTCAGTTGGTTGCAACACTGAAGGTCCAGTAATCGATTGTTCCTGTCCTTGGGGCTTCTTTGACAGAGCCACCCAACAGGGGGTTCATCATTGTGGGATTGGGTTTGCATTATTTCTTTTTGATATAGTATCCATGGTAAAACAATATTGGGACGGACTTCAATAACACGGCTGACTTCAATGCTTTATTTGCTTTACGCAAATCTTCAAATACAAAGCATATCTGAAGATTTCAGGTTTTTGATGATTCAGCCTAGGTTATTAAAAGGATGCAGGATTCATCATAGGTATTGAGCTTGGGACATGAGGCATTAGCGAATCAAATTAAGGAGACCATGAATTTATTTCATGATATCTCATTTACTCATGTTTATAGAGAGCACAATCTCCTTGCAGATTCATTTACAAAAGCGGCACCCAATCTTCCTTTAATTCTGTTGTGTTAGAAGAATCCAAGGAAGATTCCTTAGTCAGACCAGTTATTTCATTTAGTTTTCTGCACTACTTGATTCTTGAGAGGGTTTATATATGGTCTTGTTAAGAAAAAAAAATTGTATTTTTGTATCTGTTACAACTTGGAAAGCACCAACCAGAAATATATGCGGTAGAAATGTTGGAAAGGGAAGAGGAGAATTTTGAAATTTTGATGTGGTCACACTGTGTACAGTATGTACTTTCAATTTTCAATGAAATAGAAAGTACTATTTTTTTCATGGAAAAGAATAAAAAGAAATGTAAACAGTAAGAATAAACAATAAGTTTCTTGAAGAATAAATTATTTGGAAAGTGTTCAATTTGAATCTCACTTTGAAGGTTTATCCATAAAGTCAAATCCAATCACATCATCAATGCCCAAGGCCTTAAGCTGGAGTACAACACTGGAAAGATTGCAACGCTTAATTTCAGGGACAGTTGAGTCTGTGAGTTTTCCAAACTCTTCTTCAGTATAGAGGCGATAACATTTTCCTGATCCTTCTCGCCCTGCACGCCCACTGAAAAACAGAAGAAAACATATGTAAGATCAAAGGACGACACAAAAACAAGGACATGATTGATAATTAAAGCAGAGCAGAAACAAAAAAGGTTTCAAATGTTTTCACTCATCTTAAGGCTGTGTTAAATAGCAGCCAAAAAGAAAAGACTGCGCTGGAAAACCTTTAACAGATGAAAAAACAACTAATGCCAAATCATTACTATATTCCAAAAACATTCCCGAATGATGTTGATAGTTTGGTACTTTGAAATAATGATCATGCTTTCCTTGACTGTCTATAGAAATCCATAATAAAATATTTCGCTTGAAATTTGGGGCAAGATACCTCAAAAGGAAATCCATGAACATGTCACTTTCCAAGAAAGTTTAATGGTTTATACTTAGTAGGTTGCTACATCCTTTTTTTTTTTTTGCAACTGCATTATACATTTATAAATTGTATCACCCATAGTTTGCTTCACCATCTTACTGTTACACCTACTACCATTCTGAGAGCAAAGCTACTCTAAAAAAAAGAATTCACTTCATGGTGCTCATAAAGAATGCTTAATGATTCAATGCGTATTAACTTGCTTGACTGTCTTACATGTAGACTTGTTTGTGAACTTGGGCTCAGACTTTTGGCATGTCATCATCAGTTAATTGAATTTGCATGTTTGGGACAGACAAAAATGCAGAGGAGAAGAATTGTAG
Source organism: Pinus albicaulis (assembly GCA_034641835.2). Lineage (NCBI taxonomy): Eukaryota > Viridiplantae > Streptophyta > Pinopsida > Pinales > Pinaceae > Pinus > Pinus albicaulis. Next base: position 459,134,051 of record CM076575.1, on the reverse strand, counting down.
CAAAGGACAGATCTGGCTTGATAGATTGAAGACATGGACCACAATTATAGAAGAAATGTTTTGGAAGTTTGTTTTGAGTCTGAAACCCTAGAATTGCGAACAGGCAAGCTTGAGCCCCAAACATTGAAGCCAGAGTAACTGATCTTTGTGTGGTTCTCTAAAGCTTTGTTTTGTCATTGAATGAAACCAGATGCTGCCATTCGATGTTCTATAAAATAAGTGAGACTTAAAACAATAGTAAGAGCACCAGTATCACAACCCTGCTTTCCAAGGTTCTACTCCTCAAAAACATGTTGTCGAGACTGTAGAATCTGGCTGAACAGGAGATAAGGAAAATGGACAAGGACAAACATTGGAGGTTTAGTGTTTTGCATAATCTAAGGACCGTAGAAGAACTGGTAGACTATTCCCTAGACCTGTATCAAGGGATTCCTCTCTTTGCAAATGGAAGCCAGAGAGAGGATAAGGATGTTGAAGAGTCTATGAATATAGGTCTTCTAGGGTTGGTAGAGGGACTCCATTGGGTACCTTGGTTTCAACTTTCGAAAACAAGGGAGGTGTGGAGCAATGCACTAACATAATGACAGGCCTGGCCTTCAAGGAAACTTTTGTATGTGGCAATGACAGGACTAGAGGTCAAAAGAAACTAGGTGATTCTTTAATCTGTCAACCCAGCAATGGTCCAATTCTTCAGAAGTTAATGGGGTTGAAGTCATCCAAAGTTGCTAGACCGTATTGGTTCATGGAACAGAGAGGTGTAGATTTTTCAACAGAAGAAGCAAGAGGTGTAGAGTTTTCAAAGCTTTGGTGAAGGAGGGAGTAGTGAAGCCTCTGAATTTCATTGAAGGTTTAAACCCAAATAAAGGAAGGAAAGACTGTGCTAGGAGAGAAGGTGATGAAATGCAAGTAACCTCTAGAAGAAAGGGCAGACAATGCATAAAGCTATCGAAGATGAGGGATAAGCTAGTACAGGGTGAGGACATAAGTATGTAGCAAGTTGTAGGAATGACAAGCATGATGTTAACAGGTCATTTCTATGGAAACGTTTCAACAGAGAATAATCTTGCACAGTGGATAGATTGGAACTGTTCAAACTTCAAAGTTTCTTGGTTACTATAACAAACATTTAACAAACCCTGTTTGTATTTCAAACATCGAATTATTTTGTAGATATATAAATATATCGGATGATGAAAATGCATATTAATGATGATATTACAATGAGAGGCCCCCGTGTTGAATTTTTGTAACTATGGTCGGTCTTCATAATTTTTATTTTTGTCCTTGACGTATTTGTAAAGCATGTTCTTCATGCTTGGGTCAAAAGAAAAATATTATAAAGGAACTGAAGCATTTGGAGACAGCCTTCTCCAAAGTATCGTTCAACCACACGTTCAAAGAACTTATTGTAGAGGCCTGCCCCTTGTCCAAAGAAGGTTTACTGTTGAACCATACTGAAGGTTGGACGCAGGAGTTCAAAAATGACGGTGCTCTTCCTATCTATCCAATGACACTGGGATCCCTATCATTGTAGGATGAATTAAAATCGATACACAGGTTATGCTATTGGCTGTCAGCCTTTTTGTCATTTCACTGGGATTCCTATGGCTGAAGGATGGAATATTTTATATTCTGCTCACTTAGCAGTTATAGACTAGATAGTTGCTAAAGGCCTTATTTTTTCTGTAAGGATGAAAGAAATTCTTTTCAGAAAAATACTGCAAACGTAGATAGGAAAGGTCAAGGGATGCAAGTCATACCCAGGGGACTGTAAGTTTATTTTTGTGAAAATACTGGAAAATGCATCTGTGGAATGTACACTTTTATATCCAAGAAAAGGTTATGACCAATCTCCAAGGAAAAAAAAGACCTTGCTGATATTAACCTCTTGGTTGAATACATGATTTATGCCCAATCCTCAAGCTAACGGAATGAGAAAAACTAGGACAATTCATCACTGGTCAGTCATGGTACAAATGCCTTGTATGCTTATGATAGGAAAGGAAAATTCCCAAATTTAAACTCTTCTCATGTGAGCATCCTCAGGAACCAAGAATCAGTAATTGTCTGCCATACTTTAAATTCAGTGATACCTGCTGTTCTTACCTTCTTTGTAGAGCTTGTGCTTTTGAAATCGGCATCACAATCAATGATTCCACTCCTATGCGAGGATTGTATGAACGCGCTTTTACCAATCCTGGATCTATTACATAACGAATTCCAGGAATTGTGACAGAGGTTTCAGCAATATTTGTTGCCAATATAACCTGTACCAAAAAAAAGATAAGAAACAGGAAAGCAAACTCTGTATGGCATCCAAATATGTTCACAAAGATAAAAGTCTGACCATTCAGATACAAATATTCTAGCTTAATCTGGAAATTCATTAAAAACTAAACAATACAATCTTGTATTTGGAGTAGATACTGTCTCAAACAATACAATCTTGTTTAGATGTTATGCCTCTAGTATTCATCTCAATAACTTGCATGATTGTTGTTCAAAAGGGTGTGAAGGGATTTTCCAGATGACTTTAAAAGGTCACAAAGTATAGTTGTAAGAAATATTCCATGTAAATGTCCAATTCTGGTCTATGTACAGTTTTGCCAATCTGTATAGCAAATAGTGGTTATACTGGTTTTATTATCTCATGCATACTGCTCATAAGAAGTATGACACCCTACTTAAGTTACACTGTTCATACTTAATATTTCCAACTGAAGTTGTGACTCAATTGTAAAAAGTTATGTGGGTATGTTCTCTTTCCTCCAGGGGAGTAGAACTAAAATTACCTACAAAAACAATTATTGCCAATAAGCAACCTTATCAAAGTCATAATTGTACAAGGCTCTGCCATATGCAAACAGAAGTCATTTGAACTGGATAATAAACATTTATTGGACTGCTACAGTGAGCCATGTTTCATGGAAAAAGAGACCCTCACACTGATATAACTACCAAAAGAACACACTTGGAGACTGGGGAGAGACTTAAAACATTGGAAATATCACACTGCTGTGCAGAGGATACACTGCTATCTACATTATGATGCTGGTAACATTCCTTACTGTTTGTATGTAACATCGTTTGGACATTTGGGCCAGCAAAGGGAAGATCGACTAAACTTGAAATTTGCAACCTTGTCCACTAAGCACAAGGCACCAATTCCTCCTTACAGTCATACTCATATTTGATATAAATAAATATCCTAAATATTTTATATATGAAAGTAAATATCCTAAATAAAGCTGCATCACAGCATTTTCTAGCCCTCTAGGATCAAATTGATACATCTTGATTCTATACTTCATGTTGAAATTTTTCCTCGAATTTACATGACTAATTCTCCAGCTGTAATGCGCGTGTTAAATCTGTCCTAAGAGTTATATTACAAATGGTATAGGGATTATGTCAAGGTTTTAAATATGTGACAATTTGGCTGGGTGGTTTGCTATGCTAAATTAGATATATAAATCTCCTAAATAAATATATAAATTGGAACCTGTGGATTGAACTTAGGTATGGGCACACGGTATGTTTGGACTTCGACAATAATGATGATAGAAGTTTGTTACACAGGAGGTCAAATAGCTGCCTCTTTAGGCTGACTTGTCCAGGTAGGGCCGACTTGTCCTGTGGATGACATTTTGACTCTTTTGACTCAAGATAAAATAATTTTATTTTTCTTACAAGTCCAAATGGGACTTTGACTAAATTACATTTCTTTGACTCATAATAAATTTTCTTTTTGACTCAATTGACCCTATAAGCATGAGGAATATGCTTTGACTAAAAATAAAATACTAATAATGAATATAATAAATACATCAATAGTACATTTGAATTACATCATGAAGACCGACACTAGTTGCATTTTCAACAATATTTAATGTATAGATCAGGATTGAGAGTCGAGACTCTATATTCTGGAAATTGGTTTTCCACCCCTTAAGACTGAGAGAATTGTGTTTCACATCAAATTTGAATCAAATGTGTTAAGAAATTAAGATGGTGAATCATTCACAAAACTCAATCCTACATAGCATATATTTCCCATGAGCAGAATCATCCAAAGGACACATTACCCACCTTACGATAACCAACAGAGGCTGGTTTGAAAACTTGCATTTGCTGCTCAGAAGGAAGGGCTGCATATATAGATACAATAGATAATTTTTGCATGTGTTCAGGCAAATGTGCAGCACGCTCTCGCAGAAGTCTCTCCATGGATTCAATTTCCTCTTGCCCAGTTAAGAAGACAAGAATGTCACCGGAAGACTCCTCCATGTGAATCTATAATATAAAACCCAAAGTTAACTTCTGCAGCCAAACCAAATGCTTATCTAGTTCTAAATGACAAGCATTCATAAAAGGAAGCTATTTTAACCCAGTGGCAGAAATTATGGGAAGCATACTCCTAAAATATATGTTAGATGATGATAGAAACGCAAGTTTAGGAACTGTACTTTACATGTTAAAGAAATTATTAACAAGGACTATCATACAATCAGAATTATGCCAAAAATCAAAATGGCAATTCAGAATGTGGTGGATATCATTAAGGACTAATATGTAACTTGAAATTCACTGTCAACTTGAGAATATGAGAAACTCAACAGCTACCTGAAACACAGTTACCAATGCTGCATCAAGATAGTCTGGCTCTGCTGTGTACGTATACATGATTTCTACAGGGTATTGTCGTCCTTGAATGTAAACAGCTTTTGCCCCACCAAAATATTCAGAAAATCCTCTGGCATCCAAAGTAGCAGACATAATTACCAGCTTCAAGGGATCCACTTTTGTATCTTGAGATGCCTTGGAATTCTTAGAAAGTGAGTAACTATTTTCATTCATATTCTCTTCATTTTCTCGCACTGATTGTCTGGATTTTTCATTCTCCATTGCAATGTCCTTGTCTTGCCTAGCAACTGAAAGAGATCTCCTCTTTTGTACATCTTTCAATAAACCTAATAGCACATCTGTGTGTACTGTTCTCTCATGTGCCTCATCTACAATAATTACAGAATATTTACGAAGAAGTGGGTCCAGTAATGCTTCCCTGCACACAATTATAAGAATTAATGAAAAGCATACTGTTAAGTTAGAATGCATCTATCGTTATTTACTAGATTTCAGCTGCCAAACACTCGATATCTAGTTTGTCTGAACTTGAAGCCATGGGGATTCGATTTCTTTATCCTGGTGTCCAAGCAATAAAAAATGCCTAGAAATATGTCATACTAATCAAATTAAAAAACTAATTTTTTTACTGAGGCTGAAAAACAAGAATATCTTGATGGTTCATAGCAGAAGAACACCACCTCAACAACATGCCATCAGTCATGTATTTGATCCTGGTCGCTCTAGATGTTGCATCCTCAAACCTGATTGTATACCCAACTTCCTGACCCAACTGGACAGAAGCTTCCTCGGCAACCCGTGTCGCAACTGTAACTGCTGCAACTCGCCGAGGCTGAGTGATTCCAATAATCTTTTCAGAAAGACAAAAGCCAGCACTGAACAAGAACTGTGGCAACTCTACAATCATAATTGACAAAATAAGTGAGACACTATGTAGACTCAGCATGTGTGAAATATATTCTATATGCAGAACCCAGGCAATTAAGTTATCAAAATATTGGATATTCAAACCAAAATAAATTACATCAAGCCATCTGAAATTATTCTATAACATCTATTATCAAGCGTAATTCAATATGATAATTCTCATTCTACGAACCCAAATGAAAAATTCAATGAAATTAGAAATTTAATATCCATCTAAAGCCCGGTACCAACATGAGGGAGGAAACACTGTTACAAAAATTGCCTCAGTGAAACCCAGCAAGGAGAGAAAAGGTAAGACTTTGACTGAGGTTCATGCAAAACACAACTAATACAAAGCCTGAGTTCTGTGATATATAATGAGGGCCAGTGAGATTGGACCGACCTGTGACATCATCGACCTGTCAAAAAAACTCTCAGAACTTGCAGATCAGAGTTTAACACGCAGGTATTTGCAAAGACAACAAATCAAATTCATAAGCTGCAAGTTTGACTAAGACATACATTGACTTGACCTGTTTCAGCAGGTGAGCTGGCTTTGACCTGCAAATCCATGTCAAACCCTATGGGTCGGGTAACACTGGCAGAACATTACAATAAAAGCTACAATGTGAACTGCTGATAACTAGGTGACACTTTTAGGTCTCTTGATAATAATAACAAAAACACAGTAAATTTCTACAGAAGGAATTGTAAACTATGAATTTAAACTAATCTAATCTGCAAGGTAGAATCTCGACTTGTGGCTTTGTTGTAGACAACCTCGATGTAAATTGAGAGGAAATGGAATTCTACATCCCAACTTCGTGCTACATAATCAATGTCATAGATGTAATATGTAGTCTAAAATATTTATTATTCAAGTATAAATAAGAATCAAGAGCTGTGTTAGTTAGCATTTCTTTTAACCCAGTCTATTGGCACTTGAGTCTTGTAACTGTCAACAATTGGTACTGTTTAAAATCAAAATTTTAGTATATCTTACATGATGTTTTTCAGCTTATGCATAGCATATGATACTGATAGATTAGACAAGGCACTTGAGTCTTGTACCTGTCGATAAATTCGTACTGTTTAAAATCAAAATTTTAGTATATCTTACATGATGTTTTTCAGCTTATGCATAGCATATGATACTGATAGATTAGACAAGGCAGCTCTTTTCTAGAATTCATATAAAATTTTGAATTTCACATTCCAAGAAGAATCTTTTAGCACCATCAGGTAAAAGTTAAACACTTGCATTATGATGCCCATCAGTCTGAACATGCTTCTTTGCCTTTGTACTTTTATCATTGGGCGTCACCCTCAACACCTCAAGATGGTGATTATAATTTATGACACTAACATAACAGATGTGTTGACGTCATTCATTACCCCTTTGGTGAATCCTATCTTGAATCATCTTCATGATTCTTATCTGCTTATATCTGCAGCAACCATGTCAGAATTCTACATCATATATATCATGAGCTTTTCAACTCCCCAATATTATCAGCTGAAAAAATCGTGATATTCTGAGGAGTATGAAAATACCACAATATTTTGAAAATATCATAAAATTTTGAAAATATCATGATATATTGTCAAAATGTCACAAGATAATTGAAAATATCGGCCCGGTCAGAAGATTTTTTGCAAATTTTTTTTGCTCGTCTTGAAGAGGAAGAACAGAGGACTGAGAACAAAGGGTTTGCTCACTGTTGTCTTTGCCTGTAAAAGAGCTACGGGAAGCAGGTAGCTTTAGTTTTTTTCTTTTTTTTAAATGAAAAATTTTTAAATTTCAGTATTTTTTTATGTTTGCAGATATTTTCTGATATTTTCCCCGGAATTTCCAAGAACTTCCTTTCCAGACCCTTGACAATATATTCACAGACAAGATAATTACATGAAAGTCATTTTACTTCCGATTTCCTTCCAGAATGATCTCATGGAAGACTCTGTTTTTGAGCTCTGATTGATATAAGCACCAAGTCATTAGAACATCAATATTTTTGGGTGACAGACCAAGGTTACTTGGGAGCGGGAGCAGGAGCGACATTTTCAGAAGCTCCCAGTCCGGGAGCGAATCGGGGAGTGAATTTTATATAATATATATTTTTTTTATTTTTTTTTATTTTGAAGCATATATGTCAACAAAATCATGTAGAATGATGAATTAGATATAAAAAACATAAAAACATAGATTGAACCATATAACATCAGCCATCTAGAAGTTATAATCTTCATCAACCACATCCACAAGTTAGAAAGATACAACATATTGACTCTTGAGTCTCATGATTCATCAATCTTAAAGTTTCAAGCTTTCAAAATCCAATATATAACATTTATCATCATTGATTCATTGATCACCAAAGTTGTACTTGTAAGCTGAGTGTAACCATTACAACAAAGAATATCTAACATGAAATGAAATGTTATAAAATGAAACGAAATGAAACAACTTTCAACTTTCATGAAGCATCATATTCATAATTCATAATGAGTTATAAACTTATAACTGCCAACTTCAAAATTAAATTGCCATATATTGTTTACGAAAAATATCATAATAAATATGAAAGGGTCAAATTTCAACAGTTATAAAAAGTTAAAAATGACTAGAAACTAGAAAAGACTAGTAAATCTAGATTCTATTTTATCTATTGCTTGGCGGCTGGCCCCTTGCCACGCCCACAAGAAATGTCTAATTTTTTAGCAGATCGTGGTAATGGTGGTCTTCCATCAATCTCCTCCCGCATAGTAGCACGACCAGAACTAGAAGGCACATGCCCTCCACGTGAGGATGTAGGTGGAGGCGACATCAAAAAAAGGAACAATAGTTGGAACTCGAACACTGGCACTTGCACTGCTACTGGATGGTGGGTGTGGCGGTGGCATAGTCGTTGTTGCTTCATCCTCATCTCTCAAAAGTTCTATATCCGATTCTTCTAGATGTATAGTGCCATCCTCCAAATTATCGTCCTCTGGGTTGTTATTCCAAATTTTATATGATAGATCCTCATAAGCTTGATCACAATAATGACTCAACAACCTCAAGCTGTAGTGCACATAAACCAAGCTTTCTGCTAGGTTTTCTTTGAGTCTGTTTCTTCTCACATTATGGATGAAGTTGTAAGTGCTCCAACACCTCTCTGCAGAAGAAGTATTTACAACCTGTGAGAGAAGTTTTTTTGCCAATTTTGGCAAAAGTCCCATGCCACCATATGCTTCCCACCATGTGAGAGCATAAAATCTATCTCTATCTTCCATTGCATGCAAAGAACCAAACAAACCAGTGCAACAGAAGTATCTGTCTAATTCAAGACGCAGATTAGCACACTCCTCCCTGTCAGGGACCAACTTGTCTAATGCTTTCATATATCCCTCTTATACCTTTCGATCTGTATGGGGTTTGATCCTAACCCCACCCCCAGGTGCAGGTTGGCCCAACCAAGATGGAGAGTAGTATTTTGGCATAAGGATATACGCCAAGGCATTTAGTGGAACATTAAGTTTATTCCACCACGCACACACACAATAGTGAATCATTGAATACAAGTTGGGATTGTTTTCCTTAACATCATCTTTTATTTGCCCCACCATGCTATCCATCTGCTCATACACCTCCCCAATCACTTGTTTATATGTATCTGCAAAGCGAATCATACTATAAATGGGCTTGGTGAAATTCAAAATCTCCCTCACACGTGCCCAAAACAAACCATCAAGAGCAGTCTCCTCCACCTGTTCAAAATCTTGCCTGTCACCTATTGTTGTTGCCCTGTCCTTTAATACCTGCCAGTGTGGACTTGATACCATGCTAGCCAATGACTCTCTTACCTTCAAAAGGCACCTGAAGGTGAGGGTAATAGCTACCAAATCGAGTCTTTGCAATCTTCAACAGCTCCAATCTTGAGTGACTATGGAAAAGCCCATGGGTATTGCTATGATTTGTAATAAATCTTATCATTTTTTTGCCTCTCTTGTACAAATCACCAATCCATTTGTATTGAGGTTGTTTGTTTTTAATTATATCATGCATCAAAAGGTTCATTGTGTGAACCAAACACCCAGACCAAAATATGTTGAGGTATTTATCCCCAATAATTGCTCTCGTTGCCTTACAATTAGCAGCATTATTAGTGATGACTCGGACGACATTGTAAGGCCCAATACGTTCAATTGTTTCAAGTAATGGTTCTGCAATGTTGATGTCGGTCTTGAACTTATCTGAGTAATCATATGATGAAAGGAAGATTGCACCACTAACAGATACAGCAAGAACACTTATCAATGGCTTGCCTTTTACATTTGTCCATCCATCAGATATAATGGACACCCCATGCTCATTCCAAGAATTTGTCATTCTACTCAAAGAATAAGTTATTTTTGCTTTTTCATGATCAAGTCCCATGGTTCTAGCCTTGTCATACCCAGGGCACTTGTATCCTTTGGGGGCATCATTAATGGCAGAAACCATTTCATGCCAATAAAGATTGCACCACTAACAGATACAGCAAGAACACTTATCAATGGCTTGCCTTTTACATTTGTCCATCCATCAGATATAATGGACACCCCATGCTCATTCCAAGAATTTGTCATTCTACTCAAAGAATAAGTTATTTTTGCTTTTTCATGATCAAGTCCCATGGTTCTAGCCTTGTCATACCCAGGGCACTTGTATCCTTTGGGGGCATCATTAATGGCAGAAACCATTTCATGCCAATAAGGTAAGCGAAGAACATTGAATGGTACCCCACATGCATAGAGAAATCGGAAAAAAATTTAATCCACATCATTCTTAAACCCTTCGTCAAGGAAATCTGATATGGTTCTACACCTTAAAGAGATGTTTGTTCCTGTGCCAGGTGTGGCTCCATATCCACTGCCATGGGTGGGAGTTGATGGACTTCTTTATGCATGATGTGATGGTGGAATAGGTTCTAAGAAACCCTTTGATATTTTAGATTTGTATTGGGCTTCCTACTCTTCCCTTATGTATTTGGCTCTATCTGTTGCTCACACACTTACACAAGTTTTGATTCCTATTTGTTTATCTCCATCCCATGGCCTTTTCCCACAAAGGTGCCTTCTGGCATGGGTGTATGAACTTGTGTATTGTTTATTGCAATGGTGGCAAAAAAAACTAGTGGTTCCACCCCCTTTCCATACTTCAAGCCTAGTAACATATTTCCACAATGGTGTTTGGTCGATTTTAGTTGGTGTGGCCTCATCATCTCCACTCTCCCCTTCCTCTCCAGGATTTTCATCAAATCCACTATAACCCTCTTCATCATCCTCCTCTTCTTGAACAACCCTCTTTCTTCTACTCTCCAACACCATAATAACAAAAAAAGGAACCAACAACAAGAAAATGCCAAGCCATATAGCCATGATGTTTCAAGTTTTTAGCCTGCAAAAAAATGGAGGAATGCCAAATGGGAATGGAAAAGAGAGAATAAAACACTTTCATTTTGCAAAAACTCAACATATAAAAAAAAATTCTAGATTAGAGTGTAGATCCTACCTCTTTGGCCTTCAATCCCAAACTCTAATATCCTCTGCAAGCTCCTCAATCTCCTCCCTCTCTCCAAGCTCCAAGATCTCTCTTGCTCTCTCCAAGCTCCAAGCTCTCCTCTCCCTTGCTCTCTTTTTCTCTCTCCTCTCCAAGCTCTCTCTTGCTCAAAATGTCACAAGTGATGATAATGAGAGGGAGAGAGGGCTTTTTATATCCCCCCCCCCTCCACTTTCCCTCCCTTTTCCCCCCTGCCGGCTCCCTTCTCCGCCCTCACTCGCACGGCATAATTTGGGCCGGGAGTGAAAATTCAAAGGGAGGAGCGATCGCTCCCTGAAAACCAGGGATCATTTTTTGGGCCTCAGGAGCATGCTCCCTATGCGCTCCCGAGGGGAGAGCGAATTGGGAGCGGGTTTGAGGAGAGGTGGTGTGCTCCACCGCAACCCTGTCACGGACATTTCAAAACTTATATTTGGCATATATTTTAAGGAATCCTTATAACTAGTACTAAAGGAGTACAAGTACATACAAAAAATATCACAAATAGATGTTGTGATATTCCCACTTAGCACTATTGCTAAGTGAAATATCAATTTTGGCAATTTTTTGTCTTAATTCATGTTTGCACTTAGGGAATGTGGGTTTAGAGGCCCCACATGTATTTTTGACTTTAAGCAAGCCTGGACATTAGATTTCGAGGGAAATATTGCGGCCTTAGTGGAGCGTAGGGGCCACCCATGGAGAATTACAGCCCACATTAGGAAGTACGCTCTCATTGAAGCGAAGTTGGTGGGGGGAAGTTGAGTTGCGCCCACATGGGCATCTTTGAGGCTCTTTGACAAAAAGAGCAAGAGGCACTCATTTCGCTCATTCATGATCATTTGCAAAATTGTCTTTGACATAGCAAGCTTGAGCTAAAGCCATGTCCGCAAGTGTTGTTCAGCACACGAGTGTTTCCGAGCGGAAATCTCAACCCTTGCTTCGATGGACTTCGAGTGCCAGCCCAAGGAGGGAGTTCTACCTATTCCAGTTCATACCAGTGGCAGGGAACTCGAGTTTGTGGAGGGATTCAGCAATAGCAGCGCAGTGACTACGCAGCCCTTGGAGGAGCCACACTCAGTTGTTGAGGAGAGAACAGAGTTTGGGCCTAAAACTTGAGGAGTCTGGCGAAGTGTTTTGAGGGAGATTGCAGCAAGATTGACAGGTGGGTCGAATTACCCAGCAGAAGAGTCATTGGGGGAAAGAGTGTCGAATTTCCAAGGTCAACCATTGGCCAATTCCTTCATGGATTTTTCTGGGTTTATTGAGGACAGGCCAAGAATAATTTGGCATAATTTTCTGGGCAGATTCGAGGGGTCAAACAAGGACCCCAACTCAGCCAACAGCTAGAGGAGCATAGGGGAAATTGGGCCAAAATTTCGAGTCAGCATTTGGCCAAACCCTTTCTAGATTTTGGTGGGTTATTGGAGGAGAGACCGAGATTATTTTCCCGGAATTTTCTCAACACCGGAAGGGGGTCAAATCAACCATTCTTTGCCACTAGCAATTCAGTTTCTGGGGAGTTCAGCGTAGGGCCAAAGAGAGATCAGTTAGCAGCATTTGGGGACCTTGCCTTCATCACTTGGGCTTTGCTAGCTTACCTTGAGCAAGCCTAGGTGCACACTTTCCAAACATCAGATTGTAACCCCGTGATTTTATAATAAAATGGCTTAGAACAACGCAGTATTTGGCTCTATATTGGGTGTCTGATTTGTGTGCAAATTCTATGTGTATTTTTTCTATGTTTTCCTTGTGTATTGTTATCACCAAAATAGGACCTGACAGGCTGCTGATCAGACTACCTCAGTGTAACTATTTCAAACCAGACTTTTAGTTGAGGCTTAGCCTCCTCAACATGAGAGGGCTCTCTCAATAGGTTTAAGATTTTGAATTAAGGATTAGATGGCTAACTCTAGGAATAAATTGGATAAAAGTGTATAACTGGTTGAATTACTGATCAACAAACATCTATTGGGCTATGGAGTCAAGGTATGTTTCAACAAAACATCAAAATTAGCTTAACATGGAAGTCGGGGCATTTCAGAGTTTTAGATATATTCAGCAAAACAGTAACACAGTGAATAAAACACAGTTGACAAACATTTGAAGGAAGTTAGAGCATTTTCCAATGATTTCTAAGCAACATATGTTCATACCACTGCACATAGGTAGATGAGGAAAGCCATAGGAAGATCAAAAACAAAAAACTCTTTCTGAATCCTGAGTAGTAAAGCCAATATTTGTATTAAGATGAAAACACACAGTCTGCTATAATAAGATAGTTTGCTTGTTAATGAAAATTGCCAACCTTTAACAATTCGACTTCATGTCTCTTATAGAGTCATTTTTACAATCTTGGATTCCCTTATCCATCTTGAAGAGAATTCGAATTTCTAAGATTGACACCTATTTGCACCTAAAACAGACTCTTAATTACATCTGACAGTTAACTGTCTCTTCTAGAAGTCCTAATACAAATAGGAGTAAAACTCCTTATTATATCTAAACAACCTTATCTAAGACTTAAATAATATCTCTGATAGTTGTTCCTCCATATCTTCGACCTTGATGATGCCTCTAATCTTGTTATGCAATCATGCTGGTTCAAGTCTTATTTTCCCTACAAAACAGGCAACATGTTTCCTGTAATTTAGCTTTTACCTTCATTGATGACCTTCGAACCCTTTTGCTGGCAATGTTGACTTTTTAAGATAAGTGACATGTGTTATCATTTCCATGGAACCATGCCTTTCCACTGACACAAAAACTAAGCCATTGAAAAAGTATGAAGAGAGATGATATGGGCATCATACAAAAATAAACGACTATTTTCGTAGCGAAATTTGTATCTTCATAAATATCTCTCAACCATCCACTTTCTTTTTGCCTTGACACCGTTTTCATGCAGCAGGCCCTTTCCATCCACCACCGACAACAAAATTCGGAAACCAAGTGTTTTTACCTCTCAAAACCTTTATAAAAATATTCAAAAATACTAACATGTATGTCTTTTACACAACTTTTCACAATTCTCGAGTTTAAGAGTATTTACACCTTTTAATGATTTCCATGATGTCTATAGACCTTAACAATCAAAATAATTCAACTTTGAAATGTCCTCAAAAAGTGATGTCCTTCCCAAAAACAAGACAGTAATAAGGATTTGTCACTTACTGCTCTTGTTCTATCTCTACTGTAGCTGACCTTCAGACTTTGTTAATTGAATTTCAAGATCTTCAATCTGCCTTTTCAGTCTCCTGTTGGTAGCCCTCAATTTAACATTTATCATTCTCATAAATCTTGCCTCTTTGATTGCAGGAACAGTCCAGGTAAATTACTGAGCTTCACTATTGACTGTTTCAATTTTCGAAACTCTTTCAACCTCCCACAGAGCCCTTACTCTATTGAAGTTTGTCTTCTCAACAACATGTCTTCTTGCTTTCCTCTTAAGCTTTGCAATTTCAAGATTCGCTAGTCTCAACTTTTCTTTAATTTCTTCATAACTGCTCTTTTCTCTTTGAGTGTTGAAAACTCTGTTTCTGTCACCTTCAGGGATTGGTGATGATAGGTCTATGGGCTCTTCATAAACATTTGAAACTTCCCCTGCTTTATCTAACTCCATATCCAGCTCTTGCAACCTTTTTTATTTCCTAGTTAAAGGCCTTTTGGGCTTGAACACAAACTCTGAAATTTCATCATCAAAATCCAGCTTTTTGGAAGATTTCATCTTCTTAGATTTCCCTTCATCTAATCTTATAAAGTCTGCCTGAACTAAAGGAGATTCTTCAATATCAATAGCCTGTAAAATATCATTCAAACTACCCTTTAAACTTGGATTTTCTTCTGAAACCACTGTTTTGCCCCTTTCCTTTGCTATTTGAATTCTAGTCAATCTTTTCTGGGCTGATTTGCTGGTTGACTGTTCCTGTATTGTTTCCTTAACTTTAGTTGTCCTCTTTTGTGCAGGTTGAGGGGTTTCTTGAATAATCACTGATGTTTTAATCTTTGGCTCTTTCACTTGCTTTCTAGGTTTCAACTTGACAAATATTTTTGATCTTGTCTTTGCAGGGTCACTGGTTTCTAATGGTGACTTTTCTTTAGTCTTAGGACTAACACCTGTTCCTTGTGTTTCCACCCCAAATCCACACAAAAACAAAAATGTAGACCATTCCCTGTTTATCCTTTGAAGTTCATGTAAAACTATCGATTTAACTAGACCATGATGGAAAAGTGAAGTTTCACAATATTGAGCTTTCATTTGCACTTTATCTGCCATCTTAGCTAAACTTCGAAACAAGAAGAAAAGCAAATCCAAAGAAATCATTCCAGTAACATGCAACAAGAGTTTGAAATGATAAGAATACACCTTATGGTATCTTCCCTCACACGTGAAATACCTTTGAATGTTGTAGAGCAAGTTGGCATATGTGTTCTTGATGTAGCTTCTTGGCACTGCTTTAGTTAAATCTGTCTCTTCAAACCTTGACTTTAAAAATATTTTACAAGGTTCCATCTCGAACCTGAAATTTTTGAACCATCTTTCTTCTCCCCTTGGAATCTCTATCACTAATGATATGATCTCAGGGGAAATTGGCAAGTTTAAGACTCCAACTTTTGTATTTGAACCTGTGAAATGAAGAGCAAACTCTTTTGTCACTTGATTATGACCTCCCTGCAATTTTTCGCAGAATTTCCAACATCCCGTCTTCTTGAAGGCCTCCTCAACTGATTTGTCCTTGGTTAGAGCCTCTATGCTTTCAGGCTCCATCCTTAAACAGTGGCCTGACCTGTGGTTCTTTCTTTCCTCTGACATCCTTTCCTTGAAATTATTGTGTGCTTCTTGAAAACCTGTAACCAACAGCCTCGCTTGATTTTAGAGTATACTGCCTCGCTTCATTAGAGACACTGCATCGCTTGAAACTAATAATCAGCCTCGCTTGATGAATGAGAGAAGCTTTGGTTTCTGCTTACCATGAGCTTACCATTCGGAAAAGGGTATGCATCATGTGTTTCTTGCATGAGACAATAAAACCAAAAACCAGCCCTTTTCAAATTTGAAAATGACTAAGATAAATGACCTCTAATGAATGTCATGATGGCTATGAATGGTTGCATGTGTGAGAAAAGGCTCGTGGCTAACACCTAATCATGAAGGATTAACGAAATTTTGGTGGATTTGATAACTGACAAGACATGCTACGAATCCCCGATTTCGTAGCGCGGCTAATGCAATTTCAAGGTTTTGCGCTAGGAAAAGAGCAGCGTTTTCGTAGCGCAAAAGCAGTTTTTAACACTGTCTTTGCTACGAAAACATGGTTTCGTGGCTTAATCAAAAAAATTTCAAAATGGTTAAAAACTTGACTCTCTAAACATGGTATGAGACTCTCAAGGTATGAAATAAGGTTGTTAGACTTTATTATGTGAATGAAAATGAAACTCTAACCCTATCACCTAACCCCTAAAAACTTAAAATGACTTCACACCTATCTAAAAACCATGACTAGGAACAAAGTGAACTGTCCAAGTTTGGAAAAAAATTTATAGTGATAACAGTGGCTCCACTTGGGATAGTGTGCCCCTGTGGTACACTAAGAACCCGCAGCTCCAGTGCTATCCATTTTTGATAAAAACATAAATTTGTGTTGACAAGCATCTTCTTCAAACTGTTTGGGCCTTCACTTCAGGCTTCAGATCTCTGTTTCAGCTTGTCATTATTAGCAATAAAACTGACAAAGATGGAATATGCACAATGTCATGAGTGACTGATAAAACTTCAGCAAGCATACTGCTTTAGGAACCTGCCATTAACAAGCCCTCCAGCATATGATTCTCCATCAATTTCCTGCAATATATAAGTGTTGTTCCCATGAAAACCAGCAATCCTAAAAGGACCCTTCCATAAATTCTCAAACTTACCGTGCTTGCCCTTTTCCTCAATTTTGGCCTCCCATTTCAGCACTTTGTCTTGTAGCTGGAAATTGTCTTTTTTGATATTTTTATCAAATGAGTTCTTGATTCTGTTTTGAACTTGCTGATGGCTGCCATAGACTTCATTTCTCTTTTCTTGCAAGGCTATCAGCGGGTTGATCCTCCTCTGAATGGCATTTGGTTCCTCTTCAAGTCCTTGAATTAACTTCATGACTGGTACCCCTAGTGATGATGGAAAAATAGCTTCAGCACCATAAACTAATTCATATGGTGAAGTCCCAATTGACCTCTTTGTACAAATCCTATCAGCCCATAAGGCGTACTTCAGCTTTAAGTGCCAAGCTTTCTTGTTCTCCTGCAATACCTTTTTGATGATTCTTACAATGCTCTTATTTGATGATTCAGCAAGACCATTCCCTTGCGGATAGTATTCTGTAGAGTGTCCAAGAGTGATATGGTATTGATGGCAGAAATTTATCATTTTCTTGGACTTAAATGCTTGAGCATTATCTGTTATAATCTTCATGGGATAGCCAAATCTAGACAATATATTATTCTCTAGAAAAGAAATAATTACAGAGTTATTAGCTTGCCTTGTTGGTACTGCCTCTATCCATTTGGTGAAATAGTCTGTTGCTGTGAGAATCCAACGATGTTGCCCTGATGATGATGGATGTATCTCTCCAATAAAGCCTAACCCCCACTGCTGAAAAGGAGCTTCCACATAGATAGGAACCAAAAGTAGAGGTACAAGCTCTCTTCTTCCTTCAAAAATTTGGCATTCATGACATGCAGCGATTTTTTTGTAAATGTCTTTAAACATTGTTGGCCAAAAATATCCAGCTCTTAGAATCTTATTTGTTGTAGCCTTCCAATAATGGTGTCCTCCGCAATCACCTTTATGGAATTCTTCAATGACTTTTTCAGCTTCTTCTTCAAGTAAGCAATTCAGCAAGATTCCTCTTGTATCTTTCCAAAACAGATTTCTGTCATATAAAAAATATCTCAAAGATTTTAGCTTAACAAACCTTGCTTTGGACTTTGTTAGATCAGCGGGAGCTTTGTTATGTTGTAGAAAAAAAACCACATCCTTATACCATTCTGAAGTAAGATATTTCTCATCAATTTGGACCAAGTCTTCCTCATTTTCAGAAATTTCTGATATTTCTGCATTCAGATTTATGTCAAGACAGTCCAAATTTGACTGAGCCATTAGTTTCGCCAAGCCTTGTCCCTGCACCAACTTGGTTGGTTTGATTTCTACATCATATTCCAGCAATTTGGCGATCCATTTTCCCCTCTTACCATCGGGATCTGCCTGAGTTAGAATGTCTTTTACCACAGCACTTGGAACAAATGCCACAATATGAGAATGCAGAATGTAGATTCTGAAATCTTTAATAGCTTTCACTAAAGCATAGGCCTGTTTTTCTAGAATATTATACTTCAGCTCAACATTTTCTAGTTTTTTACTAAAGAAAGAAATAGGATATTCAGTACCTTGCTTTCCTTTTTGTAAAAAAACTCCAGCAATTGTGTTTTCAGAAGCAAATGTAAAAACCAGAAATTCTTTGGAAAAATCTGGGCTGATGAGTACCGGTGCTTGTGTAAGTGCCTTCTTGATTTTCTCAAAAGATTTTTTATGTTCAACTGTCCATTTAATATCAAATCCTTTCTTTAACATCCTTCTTATATCTTTGACAATCTCAGCAAAGTTTGGAATGAAGCGCCTAACAAAATTCACTTTTCCTAGAAATGATTGAATCTCTTTCCTACTTCTTGGCAAATCTACCATTTGAATTGCATTAAATATGTTAGGATCAATCCTAATTCCATCTTCAAAAATAATATGACCAAGTAATTTGTCTGTAGTTAAAGCAAAGATGCTTTTAGTAGGATTAAGAGAGATAACAAACCCTCTACATTTTAGCAAAACCCTTTCTAAGTGTTTCAAATGATCTTCTTATTTCTTTGAAAAGACTGTTATATCATCAAGATAAACAACCACCATCTTATCCTTTTCTTCAGAAAAAGCAATGTCCATTGCCCTTTGAAAAGTAGCTCCCACATTCATGATACCAAAAGGCATCTTAGCATACATGAATGTGCCCCATGGTGTTGTGAAGGTTGTTTTTTCCTGATCATCCGAATGCACAAGAATCTGATTGTAACCTGAAAAACCATCAAGCATAGACATTCTTTGAGAACCAACAATATTTTGTAGAATTGAATCCATCTTGGGAAGAGGATAGTTTTCCTTTAGTGAATCTTTGTTCAAATTTCTAAGGTCAATACAAATTCTGATTTCTCCATTCTTCTTTCTAACCGGTACCAAATTTGCAAGCCAATTGGAGAATCTGATTGGGACAATGATTTTTTCATCAAAGAGTTTCTTAATCTCCCTTTCAATCAATGGCATGAGAAGGGGGTTAATTCTCCTCAACTTCTATTTGAATGGTTTCTCATTTTCTTTGATAGGAATAGTATGCTGAATAATGGAAGGATCATATTTTTTTCAATCAGCATAACTCCGAGAAAAAACATCAATAAACCTCTTCATCATCTCAATATATTTGAATTTCATATCAGCTGAAAGAAACTTTGAAATTTTGATCATTTTAGGCAAAGCTAATGTACCAAGATTACAGCTCTCTGCTTCTTCTTCATCGGCTTGTATCTTTGGAGATTTAGAAACATCATTCTGATCAAAAAGCTTCTCAAGAGGAATGAGACCCTTTGGTATTGAATTATTCTTTAGTTGTAGAACTTCAGAATTTCCTTTTGATTCAACAAACATGTTTTGTTGATCTATCTGGGTACTTTCAAATTCTTCTTTCAACTCAATAAAATTCTTTACCTGTTGATCATCTTCAAAAACTTGCCAATTGGTGACATTATCTGGTATAGCTGGTCTATGGCGAACTTCAATCTCATATTTTTCAGAAGAATTAATAGGAATGATGAAAAGACTTGCAGAGACAACAAGAGAATCAGCAATGGAATTTTGATCTCTAGATTTGACTATGAAGGAAAAAGCTTGAAAATTCTCCAACATGTCTAAAACTAAATTTCTGTAAGCTCTCATTCTTACATCCTTTGTTTGATAAACACCCTCAAATTTTATAATAACCAATTCAGAATCTCCAAAAACAGAAATATTTCGGGCCTTCATTTTTTTAAGAAGATCTAGACCCAAAATCAAAGATTCATATTCAGCCATGTTGTTTGTGCAGTCAAAATTTAGTTTGTAAGAGTAAAACTTATTCTCATCAGTTGTAATTGTAATCCAAATCCCTGCTCTTGCCCCCTCTTTTCCTTCTAATCCATCAAAGTACAGTGACCACCATTCTTCCATCTCTTCGTCATTTACTTGCCGATTTTCTGTTTGTTGATTTTCTGAATGTTGATTTTCTGCATGTTGATTTTCTACATGCTGATTTTCTACTCTTATTTCTTCCTCAAAACTATCAGCTGACTCATTTAAAAGAATGGCAGATCCAAGTTCAGTATCAAAGGCATAAATAGGAAAGTTTTGAGTTTTATCTTTGCTACTTACCATGTAAGCCATCCTAGTCTCCCCATACAATCTCCTTTGCTCACCGAAAACAGGAATAGTGGCATAGGTAAGGTCCATTCTGCATTGTGCTTTTCATTTTTGCTGCCCATGACCTTGACAATAACATTACAAACTTTGGCGTAACATCAGCCACAATAATGTCCATAACAACTTCCTTTGCTGGGATTTGTGTTAGACCAACAACCACATCCTTGATCAAACCAATACATTGAACTCTTTTTGAATCAAAAGAAAATAAATCCTTATATGGTCTTGTTATTTGTAATCCCATCCTTTCCATGATTACTTTGGGCATAAGGTTATGAGAAGCCCCTGAATCTAACATAGCATTATCTAAAGTCATATCATGAATGCTAATGCTTACATAAAAAGGAGGAAACTCTTCATTTTGTACATCTTCTAACCTTGGACCCAAATATATAGTAGGATTATCTTCTTGAACATTCAAAATATCAGTAGCTCCTGGTTCTGAGTTTAACAACTTAACAATCTTGCTTCTATATTCATTTACCTTGAGAATCTCATTAAACAAGACTGATATTTTAGTTTTTGAAATTTCATTCGCAAGGTTGAAAACAGAAACAAATTTTTCAGCTTCTTTGATAGGAGGAGGAAGTTGAGTGTCTTTCTTACCAAGTGGAGTGTCCTTTCTACCTTCATCCATCTTTTGGGTATCATTTTTAGCTTCATCAGCCTTTGGTGCATCTTTCTTTGGTTGTGCTTTGTTTGCAATGATAGGCACATTTCTATTTCTGCGATTATGTTGTTTTTGCATTTCGAAAATAGCATGTTGATACCCTTTAAAATAATCTAATGGTTCTTCTCCTTGATTAACCAAATCTGACTCATCATGCTCTTATTTAGTCAAGAAGATTCCTGACATCTCTTCATCAAGGCAATGGATAGATTCCTCAAGAATTTCTGGCTCATCTTCTTCATCTACCAAATTCTGCTTAAAAGGAGGTCTCACTAGAGGATCAGGCTGCTGATTTCTATTTTCTCTTGGTCTTTGTTGGTTTTGAGGTCTCCTGAATTGAGGATTTCTAAACTGAGGTTCATGTTGCACAGGAGCAGAAGTGTTTCCAAGAGCTAACCTATCCATTAGCTTCTCCATGGTTTTCATCATTGAATCAAATTTGTCTTCAGAAGTTGAAGTGGAAGGTTTCTCCTCTTCTTTCAATTTAGTTTTTCCCATTTTTGATTTTTTAGCAGCTATCATGTTTACCTCTAACTTTACTGCATCACTTTGCATTTCAGCAAGAGTAAGTGACTCTCCTTCTCTCAACAAGGTATAAAATTCATAGTCAAATGCTTCAGCATATCCCATTTGTGCTAAGGCTTCCGGAGGTTTCAAATGGGCTGGAATTGAATCAAAAACTTTATTAAATCTCTTTGAAAAGTTTTGGATAAATTCATCAACTTCCCTTCTAAGGTTGTTATATTCAATAAGTGCTTGAACTGGATTGGTTATGTTTCCCCATTTTCTCAAAAATTTATCTTCAAACTCATCCCAAGTTTGAATACTTCCCGGTGTGAGAACTTTAAACCATTTTCTAACTTCACCAGTAAAACTTTGTGCAAACAGTCTTAACTTCACATCTTCATCATCAACTTCTTCTTTGTCTGTAAAATCATTAAATCTATCTACATGTTCTTCTGTTGTGATTACTTCATCACTACCCCAAGTAGGAATCCTAGCAGCATATTTACTAGGAAGGTCATGCAAAATAGTAGGGAGTACAAGTGGTGCATACCTAGCAGGAGCAGCCATGCTTAAAGGATGAACAGTAGTTTTAGGAATGGAAAAAAAGAAGATGAAGGACTGATATGAGGAGGACTACTAGGTTTCTGCAAGCCACTAACAATTGATCTCCAATTTGGAAGGGGCAAACCAACTTTTGATTTCAGCAAGACTTCAAAAGGGTCAAGTTCCTTCAATTTATCTAGAGACTTTTTTTCTAACAACAGCTCAGAGGTAACAGCTTCCCAAAATTCTTCTTTGTCTTCTTGTGTTACAAGGGCTAAAGTGTCAATTCCTCTGTTTTGCAAGTCTAAGATAATATCAATGAATTTCTTTTCACTTTCTGATCTAAACAACACTTCATGAATTTTATCATCAACTCTTTTGTCTTTAGGACTTCTTAATATTTCAGAGGAGAAATATTTCGAATGAGATGGAGTACCTGATATTTCAGAAATTCTTTGACTGCCTCTTGAAATAGTGTTTGGGTTGTTCACGACGGTAGGTGAATTAGGATCAGGATTTCTCCATGTATATCTCCTTCTCGAAGCCACATGTAAACTTTGAAAATGTATGGAGTCACCAAGGTAGATTTCATCCTCGAAAAACTTTCTGAGCTCCTGCTACCTTAAGAAGTTCAGCTTCTTGATTTCGGGAATGAGTAATCTTCAGGCTCCCGGTAGACGCACCAAAATGTTATCACCAAAATAGGATCCGATAGGCTACTGATCAGGCTACCTCAGTGTAAATATTTCAATCTAGACTTTTAGTTGAGGCTTAGCCTCCTCAACCTGAGAGGGCTCTCTCAATAGGTTTAAGATTTTGAATTAAGGATTAGATGGCTAACTCTAGGAATAAATTGGATAAAAGTGTATAACTGGTTGAATTACTGATCAACAAACATCTATTGGGCTATGGAGTCAAGGTATGTTTCAACAAAACATCAAAATTAGCTTAACATGGAAGTCGGGGCATTTCAGAGTATTCAGATGTATCAACAAAATAGTAACAAAGTGAATAAAAGACAGTTTACAAACATGTGAAAGAAGTTAGAGAATTTTCCAATGAATTCTAAGTAACACATGTTCATACCACTACAAATAGGTAGATAAGAAAAGCCACAGGAAGATCAAACACCAAAAACTCTTTTTGAATCTTGAGTAGTAAAGCCAATATCTGTATTAAGATGAAAACACAGTCTGCTATAGTAACATAGTTTGCTTGTTAATGAAAATTGACAACCTTTAGAAATTAGACCTCGTGTCTCTTATAGAGTCATCATTACAATCTTGGATTCCCTTATCCATCTTGAAGAGAATTCGAATTTCTTAGATTGACACCTATCTACTCCTAAAACAAACTCTTAATTACATCTGACAGGTAACTATCTCTTCTAGAAGTCCTAATACAAATAGGAGTAAAACTCCTTATTATGCCTAAACAACATTTTCTAGAACTTAAATAATATATCTGACAACTGTTCCTCCATATCTTTGACCTTGATGATGCCTCTAATCTTGTTGTGCAATCATGCTTGTTCATGTCTTATTTGCCCTACAAAACAGGGAACATGTTTCCTGTAATTTAGCTTTTTCCTTCATTGATGATCTTCGAACCCTTTTGCTGGCAATGTTGGCCTTTTAAGATAAGAGATATGTGTTATCATTTCTACGGAACCATGCCTTTCCACCTGTACAAAAACTAAGCCTTTGAAAAATTATAAGGAGAGATGGTATGGCTGTGCTACGAAATGAGCAGCTATTTTCGTAGCGCAGAATTTGTATCTTTGTAAACATCTCTCAACCATCCACTTTATTTTGCCTTGAGACCTGGAATTTCATTTGTAAACCCTTTCCAACCACCAGCGACAACAAAATTTGGAAACCAAGCGTTTTTACCTCTCAAAACCTTTATAAAAATGTTCAAAAATGCACCTACAGAAGTTTCGTAGCGTGCTACGAAATTGCTGTGTATGTCCTTTTTACACAGTATTTTCACATTCTTCATATTTTAAAAGTATTTACACCTTTTAATGATTTCCTTGATGTTAATAGACCTTAACAATAAAAATGAGTCAACTTTGCAATGTCCTCAAAAAGTGATATCCTTCCCAAAAACAAAATTGCATTAAGGATTTGTCACTTACTGCTCTTGTTATACCTCTGTTGTGGCTGACCTTCAGACTTTGTCAATTGAATTTCAAGATATTCAATCTACCTTTTCAGTCTCCTATTGGTAGCCCTCAATTTAACATTTATCATCCTCATAAATCTTGCCTCTTTGATTGGAGGGACAGTCCAGGTAAAGTACTGAGCTTCACTGCTGACTGTTTCAGTTTTGGAAACTCTTTCAACCTCCCACAGAGCCCTTATTTTGTTGAAGTTTGTCTTCTCAACAACATGCGTTCTTGCTTTCTTCTTAAGCTTAGCAATTTCAAGATTAGCTAGTCTCAACTTTTCTTTAATTCCTTCATAACTGCTCTTTTCTCTTTGAGTGTTGAAAACTTTGTTTCTGTCACCTTCAGGCATTGGTGATGTAGGTTTTAACCCTGAACAGAAATATCTACACACGATTCTTATAACAGAAAATAAACGATAGCAAGAGCATAAAACATAAAACAGATAAACACAGAGATTTTCCCCTGGATCCCAAATCGGGACGACCAGCTTGATTTTTCATTATATTCCTTTTAGTGTTACAACACATATATATACATGCCGAAGCATACATAAACCCCAATCCATTAACCCCGGATTAGAACATAACCGTAGTTCCCTTGACCGGATCTACAAAATACCAGGGGCCGAAAACCATCGTACCCCAAAACCATGTGCAAAATCATGCACAAAACATGGGTGGGTCCGCCTATGAGTGGGTCCACACACCAAAAAATTTTTGACTTTGGGATGCCGCTCCCGACTCCCAACTTGGGGATCGTCAAGCTCGTGATTCCCCGCCTTACGCCCCAACGCAACATACATAAAGACGTACAATCGTGAAAGAATATAACATATACCCAACATTCTCCCACTTGTTTTTTGCTTTCCACAGGGGGCCACAGGATAGCATAGTCATTGGGCCAATTCTCCAACACCCATTGTTTCTCTACACCAAGAGAACTTCTGAGTGCTCACAGACTTCGTCAATGCATCTGCAACATTCTTCAAAGTGTCCACCTTTACCAGCAACACCCTTTTAGCCTCAACCATATCTCTAACAAAATGATATTGAACATCAATGTGCTTTGTCTTTGAATGATAAGCAGGGTTCTTAGCCAAGAAAATTGCACTTTGGCTATCACAGTCTATCCTTATAGCTTGCTGTACCAACCCCATACTTGAACACAATCTTTGCAACCAAACTGCTTCCTTGCTTGCATGAGTGGCTGATATGTATTCTGCCTCTGTAGTTGAAAGAGCCACTACAGACTGTCTTTTACTCATCCAACCGACTGCACCTCCAAATAGGCTAAACACATACCCACTTGTAGATCTTCTTTGGTCCAGATCTCCAGCCCAGTCCGCATCAACAAAACCACGAATGTCCAACATTCTTTCCAATCCTGGTCTTCCCTGGTAGCACAAGCCATAATCACTAGTGCCACGTAAATATCTGAAAACCCGCTTCACTGCTGTCCAATGCTCCTTCCCCGGGTTTGACATAAACCTGCTCAATACTCCCACTGCATGTGCAATGTCTGGTCTAGTACAGACCATTGCATACATCAGGCTACCCACTGCACTTGCATATGGAACACGAGACATATACTCCTCTTCTTCTTGTGTCTCGGGACACTGTTCAGCAGACAGCTTTACACCTACAGGAATAGGAACATTCACCGGTTTACTATCCTGCATATTGAACCTCTGCAATATAGTCTCGACATACTTCCTCTGGTTTATCCAGAGCTTCCTCTTTGCCCGATCTCTCTTAATTTCCATGCCCAAAATATAGTTTGCAGCACCAAGATCCTTCATGTCGAATTTGGAGAACAGTTGGGTCTTCAAATCTTGGATAATTTCTTTGTCATTTCCAATCAACAACATATCTTCCACATACAAGACCAAATAAATAACACGGTCACCAATTAATTTAAAATAAACACAGTGATCCTCCTTGCTTCTGGTGAAGCCAAGTCCCCGTATATAGGTATCAAATTTCTGATACCACATCCTTGGTGACTGTTTTAACCCATACAGAGACTTCTTCAACCTTCATACCAGTTCTTTCTTACCCTTCACCATAAACCCTTCAGGTTGCTTCATGTAGATCTCCTCTTCTAGATCCCCACGAAGAAATGTTGTCTTCACATCCATCTTTTCTACCTCAAAATCAAATGCAGCAGCAACAGATAAAAGTAATCTAATAGAAGTAACTTTGGCAACAGGAGAAAAAATATCACCAAAATCAATTCCTGGCACTTGGGAATAACCTTTTTCTACCAACCGAGCTTTCTATTTCTCCACCTTGCCTTCTACATTCATCTTCTTCTTAAACACCCATTTTCTCCCGATGGGCTTCCTTCCAGCCGGCAACTCCACCAGATCCCATGCCTCATTTTTGTGCAAGGATGCCATTTCATCAACCATGGCCTCCTTCCAGAGTTTTCTATCCTCTGAATCTACTGCCTCCTTGACAGTTCTGGGTTCATCATCAGTTATAGTTAAGGCAAAACCTGAACAGAAAGTAGATGGACTATACCTTTCTGGTTGCCTTCTTTCCCGAACTGATCTTCTCAAAGCTGGAGTTTGTGGCTCTTCATCTTCTGAGTCTTCTTCTGTTGTAGATTCTGATTCATCCTCCTTTAGCTCAAAATCTATCTTCTTAGGTTCCTTTGGTATGACTTCATGTGTAACAACATCTTTTACCTCTCTAAACACCACATCACGGCTGTACACAACCTTCCTTGTTTCTGGGTTCCAAAGCTTGTAACCCTTTAAACCATCCTTATACCCAATAAAGATGCACCTTTCAGATTTATTATCCAACTTGGTCCTTTTCTTCTTTGGAACATGTACATATGCATCACATCCAAATACCCTTAGATGTGAAAGAGAGGGTTTCTTACCAGTCCATACCTCATGTGGGGTCTTATCCTCCAACGCTGATGAAGGTGATCTGTTAACTAAGTAACATGCAGTTTCCACTGCCTCTGCCCAGAATTCTTGTCCTAAACCGGTACCACTGAGCATGCTTCTTGCCTTTTCCATCAGTGTTCTGTTCATTCTTTCTGCAACTCCATTTTGCTGTGGTGTGTATGGAGTAGTCTTCTATCGTGCTATACCACACTTCTTACAGAAATCTTCAAATTCCTTCTTACAGAACTCCCCACCATTATCTGTTCTCAGCGCCTTTATCTTCTTCTTTGTCTGATTTTCCACCAGAGCCTTAAATTCTTTAAATTTGTCAAAGGCTTCAGATTTCTTCCTCAAGAAATATATCCATGTGTTCCTTGAGAAGTCATCTATGAATGAAACATAATACACAGATTTTCCTAGTGATGGAACTGACACAGGTCCAAACACATCACTGTGCACAAGTTCTAATATCTTGTTTGCCCTCTTAGCACCAGAAGGAAAACTCACCCGATTCTGCTTCCCATATACACAATGTTCACAGAAATCGAAATCCAGAGAACAATTAGACATACTTTCTACCATACCATCTCTATGCAGTATCCGAAGGCCCTTCTCTCCAATATGTCCAAGCCTTTGATGCCATAGCATGGTCTTTTCTCCAGAGATAGCTAGGTTTTCCGTCCCACTTTCAGGAACCACAGAACTGTTACACCCATCAATAACAGTACTACCTTGTAGCTTGTACAGAGTTCCAGTCCGAACTCCCCGCATTAATACCAGTGCTCCCCGAACCATCTTGCAGGCATCTTTCTTGAACACTGTTTTTACACCTGCATCATCCATCTTGCTTACAGAAATATGATTTCTAGCCAATGTAGGAATATGCAGAACACCAGGAAGTGTTCTAATCCTTCCACCTTGTAGCTTCAGCTTGACCTTTCCACGTTCGACGATTCTGGCCTTCCTATCATCCCCTAAGAAGACATCACCACCATCATACTTCTCATACTTGCAGAACCACTCCCTATGGGGAGTGAAGTGAAAGTATGCACCTGAGTTAATCAATCACGACTCATGATCTACATGTGTATTTGAAGAAGAAGCCAAATACACATCCCCACCTTCATCCAAGGTGGTTTTTTCCTCCGTGTATGACCTTCATCGACTTTTCCTTTCAGAGCTTTAGATCTGCAGTCCTTTTTGTTTTTTCCTTCCTTTCCGCATTTCCAGCACACCTTTACAAACTTCCCAGGAGATTTAGATCTCCCTCTAGATTTAGATCTCCCACTCAAAACCTTATTCTTGTTTCTGTTTTGGGACCTTCCTCGTATAGATAAGGCATCTCCATTTTGACTCTCCATATTTCTCCGTCTCATTTCCTCCGACAGCAAGGCTGAGACAATGTCATCAAAATTCAAGGTAGTTGTATTGCTACCTATTGCAATAACCAGACTGTCCCACGAGTCCGGTAGAGAGCACAACAAACTGATGCACTTATCTTCATCTGAGATTTTAATATCAACAGACGACAGCTAACTTACCACAGTATTGAAGGCGTTCAGATGCTCTGTCACCGAGTCTCCATCCTTCATCCTCAGGTTATACAGCTTTTTCCGCAGGAACAACTTATTCACCAGAGACTTAGATTGGTACAAAGTCCCAAGTTTTTCCCATAAATTCTTCGCCGTAGCTTCCCCAGATACATTCAACAATACTGAATCTGACACACACAACCGTATTGTGCTCTTAGCCTTCCGATCCAGTTTCTTCCAGTCTTCATCTGACATTGCCGTTGGTTTAGTACCTGGATCTACCGCGATCCACTGATCTTTATCCACCAGCATATCCTCCATCTTGAGCTTCCACAACTCAAAACTCTGACCATTAAATTTCTCGATCTCTATCTTTCCGCCGCTCGCCATATTCTTTCACCGCAAGAATCGATCCCGCAGATCTCCCACCGCACAGGGTCTACCACAGGCCCGAGCAAAAAACCCTCAACAACAAAGGCGTCCCCTTGAAGCCGAAACAGCTCTGATACCAAATGTAGGTTTTAACCCTGAACAGAAATATCTACACACGATTCTTATAACAGAAAATAAACGATAGCAAGAGCATAAAACATAAAACAGATAAACACAGAGATTTTCCCCTGGATCCCAAATCGGGACGACCAGCTTGATTTTTCATTATATTCCTTTTAGTGTTACAACACATATATATACATGCCTGAGCATACATAAACCCCAATCCATTAACCCTGGATTAGAACATAACCGTAGTTCCCTTGACCGGATCTACAAAAATACCAGGGGCCGAAAACCATCGAACCCCAAAACCATGTGCAAAATCATGCACAAAACCATGGGCGGATCCGCCTATGAGTGGGTCCGCACAAAAAACAAATTTTGGTGCCGGACCCCAACGGTGGGGACTGCTTCGCCCCTCGTGACCCCCCAGCTACGCCCAACGCAACATACAGCACGTGGGGCTAATCGTGGAAAGAATATAACACATACCCAACAGGTGATGAGAGGTCTATGGGCTCCTCATAAACATTTGAAACTTCACCTGCTTTATCTAACTCCATATCCAGCCTTTGTAACCTTTTTGATTTCCTAGTTAAAGGCCTTTTGGGCTTGAACACAAACTCTAAAATTTCATCATCAAAATCCAGCTTTTTGGAAGATTTCATCTTCTTAGATTTCCCTTCATCCAATCTTATAAAATCTTCCTAAACTAAAGGAGATTCTTCAATACCAATAGCCTGTAAAATATCATTCAAACTACCCTTTAAACTTGGATCTTCTTCTGAAACCATTGTTTTTCCCTTTTCCTTTGCTATTTGACTTCTAGGCAATCTTTTCTAGGCTGATTTGTTGGTTGATTGCTCCTGTACTATTTCCTTAACTTTAGTTGTCCTCTTTTGTGTAGGTTGAGGGGTTTCTTGAATAATCACTGATGTTTTAATCTCTGGCTCTTTCACTTGATTTCTAGGTTTTAACTTGACAAATATTTTTGATCTTGTCTCTGCAGGATCACTGGTTTCTGATGATGACTTTTCTTTGGCCCTAGGGCTAATACCTGCTCCTTGTGTTTCCACCCCAAATCCACACAAAAACAAAAATGTAGACCATTCTCTGTTTATCCTCTGAAGTTCATGTAAAACTATCAATTTAAGTAGACCATGATGGAAAAGTAAATTTTCACAGTATTAAGCTTTCATTTTCACTTTATCTGCCATCTTAGCTAAACTTCGAAACAAGAAGAAAGGAAAATCTAAAGAAATCATTCTAGTAAAATGCAACAAGAGTTTGAAATGATAAGAATACACTTTATGGTATCTTCCCTCACAGGTGAAGTACCTTTGAATGTTGTAGAGCAGATTGGCATAGGTGTTCTTGATGTAGCTTCTTGGCACTTCTTTAGTTAAATCTGTCTCTTCAAACCCTGGCTTCAGAAAATTTTTATAAGGTTCCATCTCAAACCTGAAATTTTTGAACCATCTTTCTTCTCCCCTTGTAATCTCTATCACTAATCATATAATTTCAAGGGAAATTTTCAAGTTTAAGAGTCCAACTTTTGTATTTGAACTTGTGAAATGAAGAGAAAACTCATTTGTCACTTGATTATGACCTCCCTGCAATTTTTCACAGAATGTCCAACATCCTGTCTTCTTGAAGGCATCCTCAACTGATTTGTGTTTGGTTAGAGCCTCTATGCTTTCAGGCTTCGTCCTTCAAAAATGGCCTGACCTATGATTCTTTCTTTCCTCTGTCATCCTTTCCTTGAAATTCCCATGTGCTTTTTGAAAACTTGTAACCAACAACCTCGCTTGATTTTAGAGTAAGCTTCCTTGCTTGATAAACCGCCTCGCTTGATTAGAGACACTGCCTCGCTTGATGAATGAAAGAGAAGCTTTGGTTTCTACTTACCATGAGCTTACCATTCGGAAAAGGGTATGCATCATGTGTTTCTTGCATGAGACAACAAAACCAAAAACCAGCCCCTTTCAAATTTGAAAATGACATAAGACAAATGACCTCTAACGAATGTCATGATGGCTATGAATGGTTGCATGTGTGAGAAAAGACTCGTGGCTGACACCTAATCATGAATAATTAACAGAATTTTGGTGGATTTGATAACTGACAAGACATGCTACGAATCCCTGATTTCGTAGCGTGCCTAATGTAATTTCAGGGTTTTGCGCTACGAAATGAGCAGCGTTTTCGTAGCGCAAAAGCAGTTTTTAACACTATCTGCCCTACGAAAACGTGGTTTCGTGGCTTAATCAAAAAATTTTCAAAATGGTTAAAAATTTGACTCTCTAAACATGATATGAGACTGTCAAGGTATGAAATAAGGTTGTTATACTTTATTACGTGAATGAAAATGAGACTCTAACCTATCACTTAACCCATAAAAACTTAACATGACTTCACACCTATCTAAAAACCATGACTAGGAACAAAGCAAACTATCCAAGTTTGTAAAAAAATTTAGAGTGATAACGCACTGAAAGAAGGGGTCAATTATGAGGAAAATTTTCCCCCACAGCAAAATGGGCCACCATTCAGAAACTCTTTGCCTTAGCAGCTTAGAAGGGTTGGAAATTCCATCAGAAGGATGTAAAAGCTGCCTTTTTTAATGGAGATCTAAAGGAGAAGGTTTTTATGTCCCAGCCAGAAGGATTTGTTGTGAAGGGCGAAGAACACATAGTATGCAAGCTTATAAAATTCTTGTATGGCCTCAAGCAAGCACCGTAAGCCTCGTATGAGAAATTAACTGAGCATATTCTAAAACTTAACTTCAAACATTTTGATCTTGATGATGCAACTTTGTTTGTTAAGAAAGTTGGAAAAACAATTGTATATCTTGTGGTGTATCGAGATGATCTTTTGATGACAGGTAACAATGCGAGTTATATTGCATCCATAAAGAAGGAATTGAAGAAAGGTTTTGAAATGACTGATTTGGGATATGTTCACTACTATATTGGTATTGAAGTAACTCAACATCCTAAGTTTATATTTCTTTCTCAAAAGAAGTACATTGGAGATCTATTGAACAAGTTTGGCATGGTTGAATGCAATTCTTTGACCACTCCAATGGAACAAAACTTGAAACTCACATCGATTGAAGGGAAGGAATTTGAGGATGCAATGAAGTATAGACAACTTGTACGAAGTCTCATCTACTTGACTACTACTAGATCAGACATCTCATTTGTTGTTGGAATCCTCTCCAGGTTTATGCAAAAACCTTGTGAAGGAAATTGGTCTGGTGCAAAAAGAGTTGTAAAGTACTTGAAAGGGGCTAAAGACTTTGGACTCAAATATACACAGGTGGGAGATTTCAGCTTGGATACTCTAATTTATACTTTGATGGAGACAAAGAAACTGGGGTATCTACTTCAGGTTATACTATGAGCCTTGGATCAGGAGTTGTCTCCTCGAGATCACGCAAACAGTGAGTTCCAGTAGATTCCATAACTAAGGCATAATATGTGGCAACACCTGAAGTGACAAAGGAAATTGTGTGGCTCAGGAAAATCCTAGAATATTTGCAGATGAAACAAATGCATTCATGTTATAGCATCATTTCTCACCTTGACATGATTCATGATTGCTTCATGGCTTTATGGGCACCCATTCCTACAGACTTGGACAAATTCACTTAAAAACAATGTAAAATCCTCCATACGCGACTCATGTTCAGTTTTTTTCACAAGGTGTATACATGCTAAGTACAAATTAGACTTTTCCACAAAGATGCTGGCTAAAATGGATAAAAGATAAAATCCCCACTCGCTACCGGGTTGATGGTTACTCGTAGTTCAACCACCCTTGCTCTGGCTAACTGCTTCCAATCACAACTACTGATGACTATAAAAGACCTCTGTGTATGTGTATGGCCTATGAGAGAGAATTATCGATATTATACTGCTGGTATTCCTCATCTGAAACATTCCCCATGCCTCCTCGCAGACTTTCTGGCTCATTACAGAAACCTTTTTTTTTGAGATACACATCCCTTTATATGTTATCTCGTATGCACCCGCTGGAAGGAGTCTCAACAGAAATAAATCGGACTTTGGATCTTGATTTCTGGTCATAAGGCCTGAAGGATCAGTGATCTCTCCACGACATTTTTGTACGTACTATTTATAATACAGAAGTATCATGCTGTTCCCGAAATAAACATGTTAGTGTATGCTTTTATGTATGAGATTATTTGTTATACAAGCATTCATTATGATTTATTTAATGTTTTACATGAATCTCACTAACATATAGAGTAGATATATGCTGTACAACTTGTCCTTTGTGCTGGTTTCTTCTTGTATTTCAGGTTAAGGAGGAAGGACGGTTGCAGGGAGTTTGAACTCCACGTGGATCTACTTCAAACGTAGGACCAACGGGTAAATCTCTCATTCTGCTCTATTTAGTTTTTCTGAACGTGCATGGTTGTGTGAGTCTCTCGTTAAGTAGTACGCTCAGTTTCCTGAGTGTTGAATCTTTCCACCTTAGGTGTTAATTTCTTACGTAATAACTCATGCATCTCACTTGGATCACATTTTTTGTAATTTCCTAATATGTTTCTAATTTTTAGTTGTGTTGCCAACATTTGACTATTAAATTTATTAAATTCAGCTTCTTTATTTTTCTTGCAAATGGCCTGGTGCCTGGTGTCTTTCCTGTGCTTGTGTACTTTTTGTTTTTCATTATCTTTCTTTGTATACGCTCTTTTGTTTGCACACAGTCACGTATACCCGCGAAGTTTGTGTAGAAGGATCCGCGTATACGCGAGTTTCCCTCAACACAGACGCGTATACACGCTGGTTGCATAACCTCAGGGTCGCGTATACCTAGGCTGATTTTGAAATTTTGAGTTTATTGGATTTTTTGGTCTTTTCTGGCTGTGGAGGCCTGTGTCTGCAGAGTCTCTGTACTTACTGGAGTGTGACAGAAGTGGTTTCAAGTCTTGTTTCTCTTTCGTTTGTCCGAAAACTGATCTTTTTGGCAAAGTGTCCTTGTTGGTGCTGGCACTCCTGGATTGAGTTCCAAGATCGCTTTCTGAGCATTCTTGGCTGTTCTGCTTTATCAGAACAGAGAGCTTCTGCTCACTGACTCGCTCCTATCTTTGTGTTGTGCTTGGCATTGCGTTTTTTGCTTTGTTTTCGATTGGTTTTCTTGAGTTTCATAGGCTAGGGTTTTGTTGCAATTTTCGGAGAACTTTTCTTGTTCCTTTGGAGTCTTTTGTTGCAGCGAGTTTGCACTATTTCTCTAGGCTGTTGGGCTGAGTTTTTGGTCTTCCGTTGCTCTTATTGATCTTGCTGTCATTGGCTTTATGAGGTTTGGGAGCATTGTTGAAATTTATGCTTGAAATTCGGTCTCGTTTTGGCTTGGATTGTGATAGTTGTGCTTGGTCTTTTTGAGCTCTTGCTTTATAAAACGAAAAAGCCCAAAAAACATTTGTTTTGCTTTTTGTTTTTGCATATCAAAAACTCAAAAAACATTGTTTCTTGTTTTTGTTTTTGTTGTTACCTTTTCATTTTCGTTTGGTCATATCTTTTGGAGCTTTTGTGAAGTTTCTTGCTTCTAGTTTTCGGCTTGATTTTGAGGAGAGGTTGTCATTTGATTTCTTCTTCTTCTTGTTGAGTATTTTGGTGTCTTATATTAAGAGTTCTTGTTTGCAAGAATTGGCTTTCTGGACAACAAAAGATGAGTTAAAACTGAAGAATCCTTTTTGGTAAATTTCACCTTGTTTCAAGAGACTTTTGCATTCTAGAATTTACATGCTTGTAGTCATTTGCATTAAGTGCATTGAATCATTTAGTTAGCTTCTT
Source organism: Pinus albicaulis (assembly GCA_034641835.2). NCBI lineage: Eukaryota > Viridiplantae > Streptophyta > Pinopsida > Pinales > Pinaceae > Pinus > Pinus albicaulis. The sequence goes on along the minus strand of CM076575.1, from coordinate 459,098,765 downwards.
AGTTTTTGTGAGTGTGAGTTTGTAATTCGAAAAGAAAAATACATTTTTTAGTCTCGTAGAACCTCTATAGAAATTGCTCTTCATCGAAAGACAAAGAACTGCATGTGCATGTAGTCAGGTTTTTATTAATTTCTTTTGCGTCAAAACACCATTGGTTTCAACTCCATATCCTTGTGACTTAATACAACAGCCTTTAAAATAAGCGATTTAATCTAAAATCAACTAGCAAGTTTTACTAAGTGTCAATCACCAACTAGCTAGGTTGTAGGGCCTTGGAATAGGTGAGTGGAGAGTTAACTCTCCAAGGCCGCTCAAACAAACATAGAAGTTGATTAATTGAGCGAAATCCAACTCCGTGAGGTGGAATGGGAAAGCTCTCATCCGAGAGTCAAGCGCGAGGGGAAGTGAAGGTTGAGAAGAGGGATACCCCCCCTCCGATTAGCTGAATCTGACCTCAAGACCGTTCCGCCCAGCTTCTGATACGGATTGGTGTCCATATTTTCCACTCCTAGGTTCCACACAGGTGACTGCGGGGGGGAATACCCGTGGTACCTGAGGCAGACGTCGCATCACTTTCAGCAGTACTTCTGGGGGGTGCCCTTGCAAAGCTTGGGTGCTTGAGCCGGCAAAGGCTGTCGTTAGGAGGTCTGCGTAACTGTTTCTGATACCTTCGCTAGTTGTTCTGGGCCCTAATCATCCCAGACTGCTTTCGGAAGGCCCTATACTTCGCTTTCCTGTATTTTGGTGTCCGGTCCTCATCACCCGAAGAGGAAATACTTGGAGGCTATTTGCTTGCTGTTTCTCAGGGATTTTTATTTTAGTGAGTGCTTGTTGCTCCTAGCTGGCCTAGCTTTTCACTTTTTGAGTCTAATTTAATAAATCTATAAAAGTCGCTGATCAAGCGCCTCGACGTTCGAGGAGAATCCGGGGGTTATCTCCTGAGAGTGCAGAGCCTTCTTCGAGAAGGCGTAGGAGCGATTTAGCAGGTGGTTACCACCCTGTGGATTCTGACGCTGTGGAGAGAGATCCTCCACCAAGGTCTGAAGGTTTCGTTGCTGATTCCGGTGTCGGTCCCGAGAGGAGCGTTCCGCTCACCTCGCGAGTTCTTTTCCCTCAGGAAGAAGATTTTCAAGTTGAAGACATACCTGAGCCTCCTGCTACAGGTCCATCTCCCCTTCCTCCTGATCATCCGTTTGTTCTTCAGTACATCGGACCGGAGTCTGAGAGACCGCCGGATCTTCCATATCATTCTTATCTTTCGATGGCCACGACTGGGAACGCGGCTTCTACCGTGAGTGCTGTAGGCATTCAGACCCCTGCTTCTGTCGAGGCAGGGGGCACTATTGCTTCATCTTCGATTGCTTTTAGCACTGCTATGTCTGGCTCTGGGTTCACCCAGGCATATGCTTCTCATTCTGGTCCCTTTTGTTCAGGGATGTCCATTAGTGGAAATCCCTCGTTTTCCTTTTCCGCCGGTGCAGCTGGATCCACGCCCATGTCTAACATGGCTAGTGGATCAGCTTCGTTTCAGGGTTTCCCCTTTGGGACTGGGCATATACCCATTTCCAATCCTTCTTTAGGGTCGTTTTATTTTACGTCCCAGACCCAGAGTTTTAACCCTTGGTCTGGGGGGCAAAGTTCGACTACTTTTATAGGGTGGAATCCTGTCTTTACAACGGCTGGGGCAGGGAATCAGTTCTTTGCGGGTCATCAAGGGAATGCTTCTTTCCCTTCATCGAGTGCTCATCAGTCTTTTTCTCCTCTGTCTAATGCATGGAACCCCTACCAGGGGCTTTCCTCTTCAGTCAATACTTCAGCGGGGGGAACTAGTCTGGGTTTTGGTAACTCGACGTGGGGAGGAGGTTCTTCTCCGTTTTCTACGAGTCCTTTCTGGCAGCCTGGTGCCTCATCAAATCCAGGCTATTCTTTTCAGAATGTTGGAAATCCATCCCATCAAGGATGGAATTCTCAGGCTCCACCTCGATTACCATTTCTGGCAACGTTAAACTTGCCAGACTTGTCGAAGTTAACTAATGACCCGATTCGATATAGTCCGGGGTGGCCTCCGGTTCCAACCAAACTTCCTTCAGACATTCCTAAGTTTGAAGGTAAGAATGGTGAAGATCCGGCAGATCACATCACCACTTTCCACTTATGGTGCTCGTCAAACTCTCTGATCGATGACTCGATTAGATTGAGATTATTTCAACGCACCCTAACTGGGAATATTGCTAAATGGTATATAGAGCTCACTGGGGGCAGTTTCGCCACATTTGGAGAACTGGCCGTCACTTTTCTTAACCATTTTCAGTTGCCTGTCAGATATGAGGCTGGGACCGAACTCCTGGCTAATTTTAAGCAGGATGAGGCAACTCACATTTCTGATCACATTCAAGAATGGAGGAGAAGGAAGAGGCTTATCAAAGCCCATATTCCAGGTGAATTCCTTCTCGAGTGGTTTTTGAAATCTCTGCAGTCAGATATTTCAAAAGATGTATCCCTATCTGGGGTATTTTCCGAGGAGCAAGCCATTTTTAGGGCCCAGCAGTTAGAACTGATCTATTCTCAGTCTGGGATGCTTTATAAGTATTTACCCAATGCTCCTCGCTCCAAATTGGATTTGTCGAAACCTAAACCTGGTCCGCATGGTGACGGACTTGTCGGATCGGTCAGTAGTAGTGCAGCCAACCTGCTTTCTCAATTGCAGCAGTTGTCCTTACAATCTGCTCCTTCTGGTCAGGCTGTGCCTGCTGATTCATCACCTTCCCAGTCTTTGTCCATAAATGCTCTCCAATCTTCTGAGCCCAACGGAAATCAACAATCCGATGGGAAGAAGAAGGGACGTAATAACAAGAAGAAGGGCAAGAATGGGAAGGGCAATGCAAATAAAACCAATGAGCGTGTTGGTGAGGGTCAAAAGGAGAAAAAGAAAGTAAAATTTCCGTGCAAGATTTGTGCTAGAGATCATCTCACGCACCTTTGCCCGAAAATTCAGGATGCTCAGCGCCTGTTATCTCAGCAGGGTTCTTCTAGTTCCCAGGCTGTGCTAACAAACCCTTTTCCCCAAGGGCAGCAATTAATTGCTGGCGCGAATCAGAATCCTGGGGCTTCCTCTGGAGGTCCCCAGGAAGAGGAAATTCCATCGAATATCTTTATGATGAGTGCTCACGTGGATGTCGCTACGAGATCCCGTGATTATGGTGGAGAGGAATCTTCGAAAGCTAAGGAAGTTCCTGATGCTACTGAGCCGCTTCACATCACGAAGCCAACTGTTGAGTCTATGCCTCGGATGCCGAAAGCATCTTCTAAGCGGTCAACGATTAATCCAAACATGAGGGCTGCCCAGAACTACTCGATTGTAGAAGATCTGGCGCAAAGTCCTTGTGCTATGTCAGCTTTAGAGGTACTCCAGTCTTGTCCGGCTCAGCGCAGTGCTTTGCTCGCTGCCATTGGGGCTGTTGATCCAAACAATTCTCTTCTCATTACTTTTGATATGAAGAATTTTAAGAAGAGACTTCCTCATCATATGGCCTTCCATATTAAATCATCGTATCGGAAGACTAATATCTTTCGCACGGTTGTTGATGAGGGTGCTTCTACTTGCGTGATGTCTCTCGCATGCTAGAAGACACTTGGATCTCCCAAAGCTGTTCCATCTAGCACTATTCTTACTGCATTCGATGGTCATTCTCACAGGCCCCATGGTATTGTCCCGGCTTTGCCCATCTGTGTTGGGGGCAAAACCGTTAACATAGAAGTTGAGGTAGTAGATGCAGCCTTGGACTACAACCTTCTGTTGGGGAGGAACTGGATATATGACATGGATGCTATTGCGTCCTCACTATTTCGAATTGTATGTTTCCCCCACGAAGGGAGGATAGTCACGGTGGATCAACTGGACTGTCCTCTTGTAGACCTGGATGCGCCTCCTGACTCATCTGTTCCTAAGTTGGATAATACTAAGGCGCCTGTCGAGAATCTAGGAGTTGGAATGTATTCTTCCCTGATGGGATCTTTCGATCTTCCTCCTCCTAAGGTGTCTATTAATGCTATTTCATCCTCCAAGGCTCCCCTTCGAAGAGAGTTCTTTCGAACTCATTATTTTTCGGACCCTTGGACCTTACCTTCCCCAACTGCCACATTGGAGGAAGGTCAAGTGGGTGGTATGGCATTTCCGATTTCTACAGCTGAGATTGCATATCAGTCTGTTGTTGACACTGCAGAGTCTGATCCAGCTCCTCTTTCGCCGGAAGAGTTGGATGGTGATGTGGCTTCGGCTTGGACGCTTACTTCTTCTTCTGCCCAGGATTGTCTAGATACCACTCTTCCATCTGAAGAGGCCATCCTGGAAGCGATGACAGGTATAGATAGACCGTGGGATGATTTGCATCATCGGTCTTACTTCCTACCTGACTTGAGCGAATTCGAAACAAGTTTTCCAAGTCCTCAGTCTCCTGGACCTGTTCACCCAGTCTTGAGTCCTTTGGCACCAACACAGGTTTATGCTGAAGGGAACATGGCTGTGATCTCTCCTGCTATCCCGGTGAACATCTCCAGGAATCCCAACATTATCGAGAATGTCTTCGTTGGAGCTGAATGTTCCCATGAAGAGATTCAAATCTATACCGAGCTCTTCAAAGAGTATAGGGATGTTTTTGCTTGGTCTTATGAGGAAATGCCTGGCATAGACCCATCTATCGTCCAGCATGAGATCAAGACGTATGAAAACGCTAAGCCTGTCAGGCAAAAACTTCGTCCGGTTAATCCTAGGAAGGCAGCAGCTATCAAAGCTGAAGTTGAAAAGCTGCTTAAGGCGGGATTCATTTTCCCAGTTCCTCTGACTGAATGGGTTTCAAACCTCGTTCCCGTTGATAAAAAGCAAGGAACGATTCGAGTGTGCATCGATTTCAGAGACCTGAATAAGGCGTGTCCTAAAGATAATTACCCCACACCCTTCATTGATCAGATTATTGACGAGTGTGCCGGTAACGATATTTTCTCCTTCATGGACGGTTTCTCTGGTTATAATCAAATTACTATCCGTCCAGAAGATCAACATAAGACCGCATTTATTTGTCCCTAGGGTACGTTTGCATATAAGAAAATGCCTTTTGGTCTGAAAAATGCTGGAGCCACTTTTCAGCGGGCCATGTCCTACGCCTTCCACGACATCAAGAAAATTATCGAGGCATACTTAGATGATCTAGCTGCTCATTCTCCAAAGAGGATGGATCATCCAGGACACCTCCGGCAAATATTTGAGAGATGTCGTTTTTATAAAATTCGTTTGAATCCGAACAAGTGCGTTTTCGCGGTAACATCCGGTCGGCTGTTGGGATTTATCGTGTCTAATGAAGGGATAAGGGTAGATCCCTTCAAGGTTGAGGCAATACTTTGGTTGCCTCCCCCGTCTTCAATCCGTCAACTTCAAAGTCTCCAAGGGAAGTCTAACTTTCTTCTGAGGTTTATCGTTAACTATGCTGAGATTACAAAGGGATATATGAGACTGTTGAAGAAAGGAGTTCCTTTTCTTTGGGACGACTATGCTCAACGCTCATTCGATGCCTTGAAAAAGGCATTGACCTCTGCTCCTTTGCTGAGTCCACCCGATTATAGCAGAGATTTTCTTTTCTATCTGGCTACAGCAGAATCTACCATTGGTATGGTTCTGGTTCAGGAGGATGATGCTCTGGCTGAGCATGTTATTTACTACCTTAGTCGAGGACTGGTAGGACCTGAACTGCGATACACCCCGATAGAAAAATTAGCCTTAGCAGCAGTTCATGCTGTGCAGCGACTCCGGCATTATATTATTCTTCGCAAAACTTATGTCTTGGCAGTTGCCAATCCATTTCAGTTTGTCCTCAGCAGGCGAGTGATTGGGGGCAAATATAATAGGTGGATTGTGATATTACAAGAATTTGATCTAGAGTTCATGTCTGCCAAATCCAAGAAGTCATTAGTCTTTGCGGAATTGATCTCCGAGTTGCCTTGTGGGGAGGAGATGATCTATGATGAGTCCTTTCCGGACGAACACTTGTTTCTAATCTCTCCACAAGATCCTTGGTATGGGGACATCATTGTATATCTCCAGACTGCGAAGTTTCCCTCTTCTTTTTCGAAAGATGAGCGTCGTAAGCTGCGTCACTTAGCCAAGAATTATCTGATTATTGGTGATGCTTTGGACCGTCAAGGGGTTGATTGAATCCTAAGACGCTGCTTAAATTTCGAAGAAGCCGAGGCTGTGCTCAATGATTCTCACAGTGGAGCTTGTGGGGGTCATTTATCAGGGCTTGCTACAGCCCAAAATATTTTGCGTGCTGGCTAATTATGGCCCTCGATTTTCAAAGATTGTATTGAATCGGTCAAGAAGTGTCATCCTTGTCAGGTGTATACTCGAAAAATGCGCGCTCATCCAGCTCCGCTTTTTCCAGTCGTTACTGTCAGACCCTTTACAAAGTGGGGTATGGATTATACTACTTGTAACCCGCCTTCGGCAAAAGGTCACAAGTACATTATCATAGCAGTCGACTACTTTACGAAGTGGGTCGAGGCTATGCCTACTTTTGGGAACGATGGTGAGACTGCAGCTCTTTTCTTCTTCAACCAGGTTATCGCTTGTTTCGGTATACCTAGAGAGATTGTCACTGACCATGGCAGTCACTTTCAGAACAGTATGATGGCTGAGTTGGCTCTTAAATTGGGTTTCCAGCAGGAGCATTCATCTCCATATTATCCTCAGGCCAATGGCCAAGTGGAAGCCGTGAATAAGTCCTTGAAGACAATTCTTCAATGGACGATTGATAAACATAGATCCAACTGGCACATTATGCTATATCCTGCACTCTGGGCATACAGGACGTCAGTTAAAACTGCAACTGGCTTTACTCCGTTTCAGTTAGTCCATGGGGTGGAATCCGTATTTCCCATTGAATGCAAGATTCCTTCCCTTAAATTAGCTGTTGAGCTTCTTCCTAACACTTCTAGTCTGGCAGAGCGGCTTCTTCATCTGGAACATCTTGATGAGCAGCGTCGAGATGCCGCCACGTTGAATGAAGCGCATAAAAACAGAGTTAAAGTTCAGTACGATAAGGCGGTTAAGCCTAGGGTCTTTTCCGAAGGTGACCTTGTTTTGGTCTACGCCCAAGAAAAAGATGCCTTGGGGGCAGGAAAATTTAAATCGATGTGGTATGGCCCCTATATCGTTAAGAAGGTCCTCAAGAAAGGAGCGTATACCTTGGTTGACTTCGAAGGGAACGAGTTGCCGGAGCCCCGAAATGGGCTCTATTTGAAGAAGTATTATGCCTAGGCTTTGGCCTGGCATTTTGCTTTGTATATAGTAGTTTTTTTCTTTGTACATATCTGTTTGATTTTCGATTTTTGATGAGGTGGTGATGTTTTTGATCTACTTTGGCAGGTTGTGTTGGATGTCATGAGTCATTTTGGTTTCGCCGATGGTGCTAGTAGACACACCCGGAACTTAGCTTCCGCGGCTTGGGTGCTTCATTATCCTTCCAGTCAGCTGTTGGTATCAAGAGGAGTCTGCATTGGTCCTGCTTCCAATAACGTAGCAGAATACACTGCAGTCATTCATCTACTCTCGGAGGAAATATCCTTGGGTGTTGATTCGTTGGTAGTGTTCTTGGACTCCCAGCTGGTGGTGTCGCAGTTGAACAACACTTATCGGGTACGAGATCCATTTTTATTACGATTGTTCTTGAGGGTACGTTTGTTACAAAGGTCATTTCAATTCTTAACATTCATTCATATTCCTCGAGCTGACAATTGGTTTGCTGACTCATTGGCTAATCAAGCTTTAGATTGGCATATTAATCATTCAATACAATAAATTTTAATCATCAAAAACATCATACATTTGATACATTTATCACATCACATCAAATATCGCTGTATATATCATCGGTATGTCAAAAAAATTTACAAAATTTGATCCATAAATGCCGTACAAAACTTGGGCTTATGCCCCATCATGTTCAGTCTCAAAAAATATACAGTCATCTAATATATAAAATCTGTCTACTCCTGAGGACCCTGCCCAGAAGTTGTGTTCCTATAGAACATCACTGCAGTGGCCACACGGCGAAATAGTCTAACCCAGTCCCGGGGTACTCCTACAACCCGTCTCTGGATGGCTTCTGGCAAGTCCTCCACGGCAGCCAGAGGGATTTGGCAGGTCAGTCCCTCCAAGTTTCTCTACACGGCCTGGAGTGTCCTGTCAGAATCCACTGTCTCCGCCTCACCTCTGCGGCGCTTGTGACGTGCTAGGCCCTCAGGACGAACTGGTCCAACATCTGAAACATGATCATTTTTCATTTGTCAGTCATTATGAATCCAATCCAAAAACATGTTTGTTTTTCATTTTCATACATATTTGAAAATCCAAAAAAAAAATCATATAAGTTAAAATTTTTGAAAAAACTTACCGACTGCTCCCCATGCTGCACCGGGTGGAAGTACTAGATCTGGATCTCCTTGGAAATCCATCCCGGCATAGGGATAGTCGTCTACTGCGATGATCTGTTCTCTCCACCATAAGAAGAACTCATCATCCCAGGTAGTTCGGGGTACCTCGCTGCCCCCCAGTCTCTTCATCATGTCTGCCCAATGGGCAATTCTTGGGTCCCGCGGGCTGCTGATAGTCGAGATGACTTTGGGTCTCAAAGCTGGAACTCTCTCGAAGAAGAATGTTGTCAAAATGGTTCCATAGCCAAAGTGTTTTGTCTTTGTTTGGCGAATGGAGGTCAGCTGTTGTTTCATATTCAGTAGCAGGGCTGTGCACCAATCATACACATGAATTAAGCACTCTACAGCTATGCTCATGTGCGTCCTGGACGCCTGATGTAGTGAGGCAGATCCTGCCACTCTGCCGATGGTGAACAGGAGGATCTTTATGTGCAAATCCCTAATATCTCTAATTGCAATTTGTGTTCCAACCTTCTTGGAATTTTCTACGCAATATATCTCGACATAATCTTCCACGGTTAACCCTCCCAGGGGTTTTCCGTGCAGGTCTACTGGGTCTCCCCTCCTGGAGAGTCCAGTGATGAAGTATATATCCTCCACTTCTATGCGTAGAGGCATCTGATCAATTATGAAGCAATCCTGATCCGGTTCCCAGTAATTTACGAGCATTTCAAGCAATCGCACATTACTTTTCATATTCGGCATTTTAAAGAATTTGAACAATCCACAGTTTCGGAGGACATTTTGTGCTGCGCGATCTTCCATGACCTCTTGGTCTATTGCACTATGCTCACGTTCCCTCCATGAGATGGTCATCCTGAAAAATTTCATCAAAATTTGCATTAGAAACACTTTTTTGGGTTACGGACTTGCGCATACGCGACTTTCCTGTGCACAGTCGCGTGTATACGCGGCTTGCCTTCATTGAACCCGCGTATGCGCAGGTACGCATTTTTTAAGAAGGGTTTCCAGGCAAAAAATCACTTAATTTTAAATTTCAAACGGACAAAATGAATAAACAGGATGATTAAGGAGCCTACCTGAAGTTTCGCTGAGTTCCGACGGTCGATTGTTCCTGATTTGCTGAAACAAGTTTTTAGCTCCAGAGCTCTTTTTCCAAATCAGCTATGCAATAATGAACCAATTGAGAGGTAATTTGTGTATTTATGGCTAAAAATTGAAAATTTTCGCAAAAAATTCCTTATGCTTATTTTTTCGATCTGTCTTATGCTGTATAACTCGATTGCTTGGAAGTGCCCAGTTTGGTATATTTTCAGGTACATTTTGACGATTTTGAGACTTTTCCCGGTTTTTGATCCATGATTTCAGACTCTTCACGGCAGGTATATGATCTTCACTGGCATATAGGTTAGGGAATCACTTTTCGTTGCATCTTGCATTCTAGCCTCCATACTGATCACTTGTCTTAGGGTCGATCCCATCAAGTCATGAGCATTACACCCATTTCACTCGCCGATTTTTAATCATGACTTGATGGTAGAGCCTTCCTTCACATGGGCTTCCTAGCTAGTTCCTCGCTATCACTTGTTGCCCATGCTGCTTTTTATGTAGGCTCGGGAGTCCTCTTTAGTCCCGCCATGTCTTTTGTGTTGAAGCTTCATTCTTCTCCTTCATCACTTATCATTTTTCTGGCTTATACCCTAGAGGCTCCCTAGTGTCGTTAAGTTGTATTACTGCATTGCATATTGGCTACTTGTTTATCCTGGCCTTTAGCCGGCTTCATTTTGGACTCGATGTTTAAGCCAACTTTTGACCTTGACTTTCTGTACAAGTTAACCATTGCATGCACTTAGCTATCACGACTTGACACCTTTGTACCCATAGATGGAACGTTCCTCTGAGTATCACTTACCAGTTTTCGCCACCTTGCATTGAGCATAGGATTGTTCCAATCCCAGGAACTAGTGCATCTGATTTCTTGATACTCGTTCTATCCATTGTACCATAGCATTCTTTTATTCTTTTTCGGGCTTATTATATGAAAAAGACAAAAAAATCAAATATAACAAAAAGAGCGGGAACGGGATGTATCTTCGTTATTTTGATGGCAGTACAGAGTCAGTTTGTCGCCCTTGAACAAAGCACATATACTTATATATATTTCCTCCATTTGGGATGGTTCTAGTTTTGACCTAGGTTCAGCCTTTACCATGTTTCACTTGTCAGTTCTCCCCCGGTTGGTTATCTCTTCCAATCATATGGAGAGTTTGTTTTGCCTCATGCAGGACAGACTTATACAGTGTCACTTTTTACTGCCATGGTCATCACAGAGTCGTGCTTTTGTTCAAGGGAAGTCTAGCCTGAGTCGGCCATTCTGCGGTGTCTCTTGACTCGTTATTCAGTCGGCCTTCCCGGTCTTGTCAGTATCATGTTCTATCACATCATATGTTTTTGATCTTCTGCTCGTGCTGGTTTGAGAAGGTCCCCATTGACTTCTTGCCGGCGGGTTTGTCTCTTATCGACTACGACACATTGCTCTGAGAGCAAGCCTAGAGCCGCACCTTGGGCCTATTTCCATCATTGATAGGTGACCTCGTGCTCAGCATTTGATCATCATCATGGGTCTTTGACTGAGTGGTTTCCCCTGTGTTCGACGTCAGCACACATTATCACACTTGGGATTCGTGCAGTACCTTGATTTCCATTTGACCCTATCGGTGGATTTATCGCCTCTGTGTCAGCTTTCATTATTGGTTGGTTCAGAGGGTTTCTTCCGTGCGCTAGCTTCATCTTGTGCATGTCGGAAACGTACTTCGGTTTGGTTCCATCACTCTGCTTCGTCTGATTCCTTCCAAATCTTGGCCTGCGGGTTACACTCGCGCTGGACTGATGTGGGATGCCTTAATGCCTTCCTTCTAGCAGATCTTTTCCCATCGACTCCGACTCATTGCTCTGGGAATAAGATCTAGAGTCTTTTTGTCAGTACCTTAGGGTTTGCAGTCATCAGTGGCAGACTCTTCGCTATCGACAGTGGGGATTCATCATTGCCTCCTGATTGGTAGATTCTTTCAAGTGTTCGACTTCAACTCATTCATTCGCGCTTGTCAGATTGTACTGGGGCACCTTGACACTCATTATCATTATCGGTGGGTTGTCTCGCGTTGGTTAACGGGATACATCATTTCCCGGTAATCCAACAATTTCTCACATGGTCGACTTCGGCTCATTTATTCCCATTGTGTAGGATTGTGCCATAGTGATCGGTGAAGACCTCGGATTGCATCAGCATGTTTCGGTTCACTTTTGACAGTCCTTTAAGTATCTGCCAGTGATGCCGTCCACCCTTATATGTTGCAGTTCAGCACAACAGCATCTTATATGTTGGTCCCCGAGTTGCATGATTGTACCGTTTGATCCACCTCTTATGATCCGGTACTTGGAGATTCAGTTACTTATTTGATCAGACATCCAGTTGCACCATCTTTTGATCAGCTTTCTATATGTGATACTTGGACATTGATTCAGACTTATTTCCGGGCCCTGCTCAGATGATTCACTATGTATTTTCAGTTCAGTTATACTTGTATACATGTTGGATCTATTTCAATACTTTCTATATATATGATGTATTTTTGACTGAGCATGGGTATGCCCGCCTCAGCATGTGTTGAATCTCTGGTTTCTTTCATTTGTTTTTGGCAGGCTGAAATCTGGTGAAGTCCTCTCTTGTCCTTGCGAAGTTCTTTCTATGTGCATAATACATTTCGGCCATCATGTACCCCTTCTGACCTCATATATTAGGGGGCATCTTTTATAGCATCATTTCTCACCTTGACATGATTCATGATTGCTTTATGGCTTTTGGGCACCCATTCCTACAGACTTGGACAAATTCACTTAAAAACAGTGTAAAATCCTCCATACGCGACTATGCCCGTGTTTTTCCGCGTGTATACGCGAGTACAGCTAGACTTTTTCGCGTATGCCATTAAAATGATTAAAAAATATATAAAAATCCCTAATTTCGCGTTGGGTTGATGGTTACTCAGGTAGTTCAACCACCCCAGCCCGTGGCCAACTGTTTCCAACTACTGAAACTACTTGGAGGGACTATAAAAAGACCTCATATGTATGGCCTAAGGGAGAGAGAGAATTATTATTATTATACTCTGTTGGTTCCCTATCCAAGTCTAATTCCCCGTGCCTCCTGCACTTTCCCAGTTCATTTCAGGAAACCCTTGTTTCCTTGAGATACACATCCCTTTATATGTTATCTCGTATGCACCGGTTTGGAAGGAGCCTTAGCGAGGCAAGGGCTGGACGGATCCGGACGACGGTCTGCGAAGGCCTTGGAAGGATCAGGTGATCTCTCCACGATTACTTTTGTACGTACTATTTATAATACAGAAGTATCATGCTGTTCCCGAAATAAACATGTTAGTGTATGCTTTTATGTATGAGATTATTTGTTATACAAGCATTCATTATGATTTATTTAATGTTTTACATGAATCTCACTAACATATAAAGTAGATATATGCTGTACAACTTGTCCTTTGTGCTGGTTTCTTCTTGTATTTCAGGTTAAGGAGGAAGGACGGTTGCAGGGAGTTTGAACTCCACGTGGATCTACTTCAAACGTAGGACCAACGGGTAAACCTCTCATTCTGCTCTATTTGGTTTTTCTGAACGTGCATGGTTGTGTGAGTCTCTGTTAAGTAGTACGCCCCTGCTCTGTGAAGGTTGAATCCCAACCAACCTCTAGGGTGTTAATTCCCCGAAACAATTCAACTCCACTCATGATCGAAAAAAATTATGAAAGTAAGTTGGCCAAGAACCCAAAGTTCCATGATCGAACGAAGCACTTAAATCCAAAATACCATTTGATTCGACATCATGTTGAGGCCAAAACTATCCATCTACGTCATTGTTCCACAAATGAGCAGACTGCAGACATCTTCACCAAAGCGCTTGGAAGAGAAAAGTTTGAAAATTTTAGAATGATGCTTGGACTCACCAACATCCCTTCAGATTAAAGGGGGGAATGTTGACACCTAATCCTAAGGGATTGGGAGAAATTGTATATTAGTGTAAAATAGGAAACAAGGAACTCTAAGATACATTGGGAAATGAATCCCAACAGTCTCACCTCCATGTATATATTCATGAGCACCCTCTATCAAATTCATGGTTCAATTTGTGAAGTTACCACTTGGTCTGACATGGGCTACATCTTCGGGCCTAGTGTCAAGATGGGGTAGGCCGCTTCATATAGTGCTAGAAATGGTGATGATGTAGATGGGTTATGTTTTCTTGTCTCTCCATGAGACGTTCTGCTACATGAACTCTCACTCACAATATCAGCATGAAATAATCTCACACAACGTGAAGATGAGGATCCCTTCATCAAGGTTACATAGGGATCTCAATCAAACATAGAAATCCATGGCGAATACATCTCACATGAAGTAGAAACATAGATCCCGCAACATACATCAAGCAAGGATCTAAACAACATATTACATCTCACAGCAAATGATAAAAGAAGCACATGACATCAATACTGCATATACCTCAACCCCTGAAGTTGGCTGAAGAAGTGGATGCTCAGCTACTGAATATGGTTGCACCATCGAATACGTGGCGTCAAGAGGCATAAAATAGAATGTCCACACTTGGTAATCTAACACCGTCACCCCAATCTAGAAAATGGATTAAAAATGAGAAGCTCTGTTGCTGTAATGGACATCGCCTTTGTGTTCCTATCGCCGAGAGGTGTAAAATCGACATAAAATTTTTCAAATTCTGACTCTGGAAAGTTCTGGACCTCAAGGAATCTCTCTGACGCCCCTCATTATTCTCTAGGCAAGGTTTCTCCCCTCTGGCCGCTCATGGTTCCACCATACCATGCTCTTCCTCCGTGCTCCACCGCTCCCCATTCGCTCGAATGAAAAAAGAGCTAGATTATTAAACAATGTTTCGAGCAGAAATTTTAATGAGGCCGTTTTCCCTAATGGTTGGCCCACGACTATCAAGCCATTGGGCGACGAGAGACCTGGGGTCGAATCCCCAACTGGATAATTTGTTTACAACCCGCGTTTATTTTTAAAAATTGACAGTGATGATTATTGGCGTATAACCGTTGCAATGGAGGTAAATGCTTTTTTTTTTATGCACGTTGGTTTATATTTTATAACCAACACATTTGTTTTGTTATGATATGGGTTATAACCATACAATTCAACCATCCTCTTTTTACGTTGAATTATTTTGTTTGTTTTTTGAACGATATTTAAATATAAATTTTTTTATATGGTTATTAAAATATCCATTTTTAATATTCAAAATGGTTTTGTTTGTTTAATAACCATTTTTCATATATAGTTATTTTTTAATGATTTTTGTTTTTATGTGGGCATTTAAATATCATTTTGTTTTGAATTTTTTGCATGGGCAAGGAGCTAATGATGGGGTGCCATGTTTCAATGTCTAATGGGCTGCCATGTGGGTCTCACTTGCTGATTGGGATGCCATGTCACACACCGTGGGCCCCACTTTTTCCCTGTCTTGTCAAACTTTGAAGAGCTTTATTTTCCTCATACGAACTTGGATTTGAGTCTCATTCTTGCCATTGGAATCAGGGGGACGAACACTATGATCTTGTCCTAGTTCAAGATAATTCTAACCACTTTTAATTTTAACCATTTCTTAACCGTCTTGGACTTTTGTATGTGTCTAGATCCACCTGGATCAATCAAACTGCAGATAAATTTTGAATGTTTCTTTAAGAGGAAAACATATATAACTTGGTAAAACTAAATCATAGCATCTTTTAGATGAATTCTGAGTTAAAAATCTGGGTTTTCCAAGAAAGAAGACATACATTCAAGATATGTAAGAACATAAGAAAAAATTACAAGATAAAAGAAGCACAACACCATCAATATCTGACACAAGAATCCCTGCAAATCACCTTCTATCTTTCATTCATTCACAGGAAAAAGTTTTTAGAAAATACAGTGCACAAAAAGTTTGTTTCTCTCCAATTTGACCAACATAAACCATTTACTATGTTTTTCATATTTATATACAAAATGAGGTTCGATCTCCCACTCTAGGTGGTCTAAATTATTGAACAAAACAAAATTATAACTAGATACATCGAATTCTTAGTCCATATACTTAAAAATAGGGGTGGTTTTACTTACAACCAATCTATGCCTAAAACATCACCAACTTGGAATATTTGAAAATAATCATTAACTACACCTCCTAAGACTATATTCCACCTATCCACATGATCTAAACTTCTTATAGAAACCAAAAATTCAAAATATGAAGGTTAATGGTGTTGATTTTCCATTTTTGCAGAGCATCAGTTAGTTTCGCAACAAGTTGAAGTAGCCCTTCATGTTATGTATGGTTGCAGCCCTCCTATGACAAAACGGAGAAAATGGGTATCCTTGAAATATCTCTTTGATGGCATTGAACCTCTAAGATAGACTTCATAGTGCTTGTAGACCTCCTCATTGACTCTCCCCCACTTTCGCAAGAAAAATATCACCTTTCGCGATGCCTTCAAAATACTGAGCATATGTTGGCTTTTTTCTTATATAAAGTGTTGGAGGCATCATGTAAGTGGTGTGCTATTCATATAACTCCCCACATGACAATCAAAACTTAAAATTTTCATTATCTCATTAGCATAAAATACTATATAAAAAGTGCAGTGGGTCCTTGCTGCGTTTTTTGAAAAATCCACCAAAACTAACCTATTTCTAACTTCTTGAGAAAAATGAAAAATTTAGAGCTTAGTGGCACCCTCTTGATGAAGATTTACCTTTATGCTAGCGTCTGATAGTATATCCAACTTTCCCCTCTTCCTCTTTCTTCTAGATTGCTTGGCTTCAGTGATCTACTGCTTTACTAATCTGAGCCTTCTTTTAAATACCAAATTATATGTCTATAAATTTCTCACCTGCCTATGCAGAGGAAGAGCCCAGATTAACTTATATTTAGCCTTGTCAAGAACATGTTCAACAACTTGTATTTTATTAAATAAATTCAGTTTATCTCTATGATCCTTTTATGCAAGATGTTCGATTTGTTGTTGAACTCCTTCAAGTTATTCCAATAGTTTTTCAAACTCTTTCTGCTCATCAAAAAACACCCTTTGTTCTGCCTGAATAGTCTCCTTTATTTTCATTTGCATCTTGGTAGCAGACCTAGTTCTAGGTCTCCTTGACTACTCAAATGTCTCCTTTACCTCTTCAACATTTATGATCTGTTTGTTTTTGCCTTTAGTAGCATGTACCAATTCTTCCTTGATGGTTCTCCTTCACTGGGATGAGTCACTTCTTGTGATACTTTCTGACTGAGTTCTCTATTTTCTTGTTGAAAATATGTTTTCATTAGATTAGCCTTGTCCAACCTATCTTTCGAATCACTAATACTTTGGTTCCTTACATCAACTTCTACTTCTTTATGTGCACTCTCTGATCCTACAACTTGAACAAGTGTAGGTGTAGGATCTACATGCAATATCTTGGTTGAAGCTCTTGTTCTCGGTCCCCTAACGAGTGTTTCTACCTCAGGTGAGAAGTGGAGTTTCTTGGCACTTCTTTTTCAACCGATTTGTTCTTAGTCAAAGGCTTTTTGACCAAGATAATTGTTGTAGGTGATGCCTCTTTGATTGCAATTGATGCGGTATCTTTATTACTCCTCTGGCTGTTAGAAGATTGTGTCATCCACCCTTAAGAGACCAAAAATTCCTGCTATGATTGCTCCTTTTTTTCAGGTTCCTTTAACACTAGCAGATTAGTCAATGAAAAATGAAACAAAGTAGCTTCAATCTTATTACCATTTGTTTGAACTCAGTCAGCTATTTTGCAAAGACTCCTAAATAAATAGTAAGGAAGGTTTAATTTTTTTTTGCTTGTAAAATTGGCATTAGGAGCTTAATATGATAATGATAAAATGTACTAAACTTCCCTTAACATGTGTAATACCTTTGAATCACCTCCAGTAGTTTACTATGGTGTTCTTGTAGATAGCTTCTTGGAAGAGTAGAACCATACCCTTTCAGGTGTTGTGGTTTGAGAAATTCTTTGAAATTAACCAAATAAAAATCCATACCCTTAAGCCATTCCTCACCATTCAAAGGGATCTCAATGGCATCATCTATTGATTGGGTTGTGACTAGAAAATTAGGTGTTCCCATATTTTCTTGCAAACCATCAAAACCCTTGGCAAACTCCTCATTTAATTATAGATGGTACCCCTGAATCTTTTCACAAAACCTCATACACCCCACTTGCTCAAAATGCATTCTGATGGATGGGTCTTCATTAATAATTGTAACATATTGTGGCTCCAATCGAACAATGGCACCTCCCTTGTGCTTCTTGTTCTCTGGAGTTGACATGATTTTGCTTTTGCAACAGTGAATAGTCTAGGTTTTTAAGAAATTTGTTTTGTGTAACAGTGGAGGAGTGATGGTAATTTAAACTTCTGATGGTGACTAAGAAACAACAAGCATTACACAAAAGACTAATCAATGCAAGCTTTCTAAGAAAAAACCTAAAAACCTTGCAAAGTTTCAACAATTAATAAAGAAGCTTAATGGGACAGTCACAACACTTTATGAAAAAAGCAACACTCAAGGCATTTGGGTTTTCGAACACCTTTAAGCACAAACACTTATGGAGAGAAGCTTAAATTCAGTTTTTAAACTATGGAATACATTGCATGCACAGGCTACATAAAGAAAAACATGGACTTGGCAGCAAAAAATGTGAAATATGGAGCACGATGTGGAATTGCAGCAACTAGGATAAAATGCAGCGAAATAAGGAAAAAACACAACGATTTAAAAAAAAATAACGACGATAAATTTATCTCTTTTGCAGACTTTCTATGGTTTTTTCTAGCTCATAGATGCAATTTGGGAATTCATCCACGATTTAGGAACATAAATAAACTTGTTTTTTCACTTGTGAAGGAGATTCAACCACCAATTTGAAAGAAATGCAACGTTGTGTGGAAATGCAACGCCCCTACCTTCCTTTCGTAGCGAAGCAACACGAACATACCACAACTTATAATGGAAATGAAGTAGAACTGAGCAGTATTGAATGAAGAGAGAAGAAAAAATGACCTTCCAAAATGGCTTGGAGTAGAAATGATAGCGATAATTGTGATTTGGAAATAGAAATTATGAATGTGCAACACCTCCTAGAAAATGCAACGCCTCAGAAAAAGAAAAGGTTTTTCCTTCTGATTGTTATATTCCCGCTGAGATCATGACCTCTCATTGAAATGGAATTCAAATTGACTCAAGAAAGCCTCCAGATATGTGCCTAATCCTTCTCATGATGTCTTTGATGGAGACTCGACCTCTAAACTTAGGTTACCCACTTATGATGACCAAGGATGGTGACTAACCTATAATAACAAAAAAAAAAAATCTGACATGATCTTTTGTACTCTTCCACGGTGACCAAAAACTTCCTATTATTACCCTTTAATAAGGAAACCTCATGACTTTAGACATTTGGATGTTTAGCAAAATAGACAAACTTTATATGACACTTAATCTAAATCTAGGCCTCTTTAAACCATAATAGCCAGGTCATTATGACTAATATTTACAAATTGACCTTGGATAAATAGAAAGAGTAACATGACCAAGATTCCTAAACATAGGGCCCTAAAAAAATTAATATATGAAAACCAAATACCATCCTAATTATTGTTTAATTTATACTCCATAATTTTAAATAGAAAATTTTAGAGAATGGGTTATTTTTTTTGGACATTTTTTGAAAAAAAATCACTAATTTGATTTAAACTTCAAGAGTTTTTTGACATATATAATTAAATGGATAAACTAGAATAGTATCCCACAATACTATATATAAAAAATATTTAAATCCTAAAACAATACCTTGATTGATAAAAGTAAAATATATTTATTCTTATGCACACAATGGATATTACATGAGAAATAATATAATATAATACTACTATACAATATATTATTAATATAAAATTTTATATAATATAAAATATATCATTTGGATTATGTTTTTAATTTTTTTATAAACAAAGTGTTATTGTTAAAGTTTTTTTTTAATAAAATAAAATTATAATTTATTTTGAAATTTTTATAATAAAATTAAAAAAAAATTTAAGAAATTTGTGAATATGTTTTTTTATTTTTCATATAAAAAAAATTATATAGGAAATGTTTTTAATTAAATAAATTACAAATGGTAATTTATTTTAAAAGCTTTAAAATAGCCGCAAAGGAATCATTGTGCCTAAAGGTGCATTCTACATCCTAGTATGGCTCCAATGTGTAAGTATATCATGTCCTCAAATAATAACAATAGTTTTTTTTACTAATGCAGGTCAAAATATTAGCTTAGATCTTTAATTATATATAAATTTTTAATCTTATTAATGGACTAAGATTAATTATTAAAATATAACTATGTATTATTATATATAATTTCAATGGATAATAAATTATCTCATGAGCTTTAATAGTTCCCTTTATCATATAAGTGAATTTGAATTAACCATGAACTTACATTTAACAACAAAAATAGCACATTAAAATTCCAAATTAGGTAAAATATTAAATATCTTTACTCAAATTTACTAAAGCTAATAGCATGTGTTAAATCAAAGGAAAAAGGTTAATTCAACACAAAGAATCCAAAATATTGTTCCAAAATATTTTAATATTTATTTTGATTAAATATTTGTAAAATGAATCTTTAAAGGGGAAAACCATATCCTATGGATACATTAAAGTATTTAAAGACATAAATAT
Source organism: Pinus albicaulis (assembly GCA_034641835.2). Classification (NCBI taxonomy): domain Eukaryota; kingdom Viridiplantae; phylum Streptophyta; class Pinopsida; order Pinales; family Pinaceae; genus Pinus; species Pinus albicaulis. The sequence goes on along the minus strand of CM076575.1, from coordinate 459,078,481 downwards.
TTCCACATCAAAGTTATAATATTTGAAAATATTAATTTGATGTAGTTTTATCATAATTTTTGTTTTTTTTGTTTTTTTCTAAATAAGAAGCTTCTTTTATATCAGAGAACGATAATTACAATCATAGTGGGGGGTCTTGAGCTCAAGGCTCTTACCCCAGATGTCACAGTTTTTTCTGTTGTTTTTAGAGTAGATAAAAAAAAAAACTTTCCTGATTTGAGAGGTGAGATGGAAACAAATTTTACATTCATTAATAGAGACTTGAATTTCTCCAAGAGAACAAAATGTAGGATTATTTTATAACCAGAGTTGGTTGAGACCTTGCCGAGATGGCCACTATTAGGGGAGGCGGGTTGCTGAGGACCATAAAAAACAAAACCCATGTTGTGAGTCCATAGAGCCGATAGTACCAGTAGAATGTAAAATAACAAAATATTAGTCGTCTGGGGGGTTGACTTCAAGCCTGATTGGATTCTCTAGAGTGTTGTCGGCCAGGGTGTCCTCAACTGCCTAGTGGCTAGTGGAAGCGTCGACTAGTTCCCTTTTGATGCTTTTAGAGGCTCATCCACTGGTCTGCATTGTGGTAATGTAGCACTTGAGCAATGCATAATGGGGTGAGTCTCTAGTGACAAAGTGGCGATGATGAACCGATTCAACATAGACGATGAATTTGGCACTGAGTGCATTTATTTTTTCCTTGAGGACCTTTGAATTCTCCATTTTCTCCTGAAGAGCTAGGCCCAACATGGTTTTGAGCTTCCATGATAGCTCTATAGTGTGACTGTATAGATTATCCCTGGCCATGGTAAGCCAAGGGTCGGGTACCCACTCGAACTAGGCATCCACTTCCTCGGTGGTGATGCTTCTTCTGATATTTCACGCATGTAAACCCAAGGCTTGGATGTGCTCCTGCGCTTCAGGTGAAACCGAGACATAGTAATTCAGGGCAGCTCTTCTGGCCGAAGCTTCAGCTCTGGTGCGGGGTAGCATGTTGGGATTATCCCAATGCTCATTGTTGTTGTTGTAACCACGACGAGGGACAAGAGTAGAGCCATGACGCAGAGCCATGAGGACAATGGGAAGGGGCTAAGAAGAATGGAGCAATGTAGAGGAGTTGAAAAATAGAGGCGTGATGGGGATGAGTGTTGTGAGGATATATGAGCGAGACTGGATATACATAGAGAGAGCGAGTGACCGAGGGAGACAGGAGAAGGGAAACAATGATTGCGCTATTGAAAGTAGCCAGGGTGAGGTAAATAACCAACATGAGAGTGCATGAATGAATATTGTTGAGGGATCAAACGGGAATTTGATCTAATAAATTGCATTCGTCTGGAGATTATTCTCCACATGCAAGGAGTTTGGAGTGTTGGTTATGGTGAACTTCATGATTGAGAGATATGAGAGTTGTGCCAAATATGACCTGAATCCTGACCTGTTAACTCCATGCAGAGGCTCCCCCTGATTTTATTGTCCTTGCTATTTATTATCATGCAGTCCTAGTGGAGAGGCCCTTCTTCGAGGTCCCCCCATGCAAGGGAGTGTAGTCTTGTGCTAACACATGTACCTTCATTTTCCATATTCTTCGCCATCTTGTTGGCCTTACATCTAAAAGCTTGGAATTGGAGCCCAGTCAGCTCCTTGTCATGTTTACTTATGCGGTGGAGGGTCCTGTCGAGCCTCCAATTGTCCATAACCTTAGTGACAACAGTGCCATGTTGGAGTTTACGGTAAGCCATGGTGGGTAGATCTAAGTCCCCTTTGAAAATGAGCAACCCAAAACCTTGGAATTTGGCAATAGTTGGGTCGTGTTCCAGGGTAAGAAGCTCTATAGTGTTATTGGTGGTTATGCCTATATTGTCGGCATAAATCCAAAAAATTTCTCCCTTTGAATTCATGAAGGCTCTCCCAAATCTTGCAGCACCTGGATTTCCATTTGTAGCTCCATCATAGTTTAATTTAAGGATATCGTTGTCGAGGGGCATCATTTACAGGGAGCATTTGTGCTAGTCATGGACATAATTCTGATGTTCGAAGGGGGAGATTGCAACTAAAGGAGTTTCATAATCCTTAGGTCCGCAGGGCGAGTTGGGGCAGTAAGATTCAAAAAATTGGAAAAAACAAGCGATTCCTTGATCACCAGCGTGATTGAGTTAAGGATACTATCAACCGGTTATTTTTCCCCTTTGAAAATTTTGACATTTCTTTATTTCTAGACAACCTAGCAAATGGTGCCCGGGATTAAGTTCCAAGATATATCCACCATAGGGTGAGGGGAGATTGACGTTCTCAAATTTTCCAGAGTACCGAGGATGGAAGCTTTGTTTTTATTTGAAGTTCTGAAAACTGAACTGGTGCATTCCCATAAATTATTGGTGTAATCAGAAACATTTAGCATATTATTGATGGTTTCCTCCCCTAATTCACATAGAGTGAATCTTGAAGGACCCTTGAATCCAAGTTTCAGTAGATTTTCCCAAGTGAGTATCTTCCCCTCCATAGTTATCCATAGAAATAGGGAAATTTTTTGCCATAATTGTCTGTTCCATAGGGTTTTCCACTTCTATTGAGGCAAGAGTTGGTCATGATTTTCCTTATAACTGTATGCTTCCTTGAGATTGAAATTCCCAGCTGATTTTTTGCCCCTCCTAAGATTATCCTTTCCTCTATCAGATTGGATTTGTCTTTCTTGAATTATGTTGTTGAAAGTAGCCGAATCAAATCCATTTGGTAGTGGTTCCCAATATTTGGCCTCAAGCTAGCCTCTCGATCTATTGATTTCATTTCTTGGTTTCCAATACTGAGCCAATGTGTGATTTCCTTTTCTTTGCATTGCAATATGTAGTGATGTGAAATGGTCCATGATTAGGTTTGGTATTTGCTGTGATGAATCCTCCTAGAAGAGGGATTTTTCTCCATTTCCAATCTCCCAGAAGTTTTTCTTTTGGATGACGTCTTTGTTCTCCGAAGCTTGATTCCAAATGGCAGATCCCTTTATGTTTCCTGTGACTCTGATGAGGTAGTTTTTTGAGTAATTAGGTGCATATTTAGCTCTCCAAATTATTCCCCATGGTGTGTTAGGGTTGTCAAGTCATCACCACCATGTTTTGGCTCCCAGGTATTTTCCAAGGATATCAGGGTCCCTCAGACCAAGCCCTCCATTTCATTTTGGCTTGTAGACATTCTCCCAAGTAAATAGAGCCCATTTCTTCTTTGTATATGAGCCCCTCAACAGCAAAATTTCTCTGTATGCATCTGCCAACATTGATGATAGACTTGGGAGTTTCCAAATCCAAGAAAATATACATGGGAATTTCTTGCAACATAGATTTAAGTAGGACCAATCTACCTGCCAAGTTGAGAGATATGAAGGTCGAGTTGGAGAGTATTTTTCGGATTTTGTTGAGGAGATCCTCCCACTTGGATTTCCTAAAAGTTTTATCTGAGATAGGGACACCAAGGTATCTAGATGGGAGAGAGAATATTTGGAATCCTAAGGTTCTTGTGATGTTTCTCTGAATGGATAGGGGTGTATTGAAAAATAATAGCTTGGGATTTCCTAGGATTATGGAAGTTCTCGAGGCTTCTGAAAAGAAGTTAATAATTTCTTTAAATTTATCTACTTCTTTGATCATGGGAGTTCCTATCAAGAGATAATTTTCCACAAATTGTTGGTGGGTCGAGGTGGGGGCGCTGTTGTGGAGCTTGAGGCCCATGAAGGTGTTCTTGAGGTTGGCACCCCTTGCAGTTCTACTAATGCCTTCATACATTATGACAAAGAGGAAGGGAGATAAGGGGTCTCCTTGTATTATACCTCTGGAAGGGAAAAAGGGCTTGGAGGGAGAGCCATTGATGAAAATGGAGAAAAAGGCTCCAGAAATGATGGCCATGATCCATCTTGTACAGTCCTAGTTGCAGCCATAGGATTTTAGGATCTCCTTCATGTAACTATAACTTGACTTATCAAAGTCTTTCACCATATCAAGTTGCATTATCATACCCAGCTTCTTCTGAGATTTAAGAGAGTGAATTAATTCATGGGATAGATAATGCTATCCATAATTTTACGAACCTTCACATATCTTGATTGATTATAAGATATGAGGATGGATAATACAACTTTGATTCTGTTTTCTAGGACTTTGAAGATGATTTTGTAGATTACACTGCAGAGGGAAATGGGTCTAAATGATCGTGAGTGTCAACACCTTATTCTTTGGGAATGAGCATGAGGAAGGTGGAATTGAGAGCTTTTAAATTTTTTTTATTGATTAGATATCATTTTTGGGATTCAAATGTGTTAAGTAAGTCATTCATCTATGACAATTTCCATGAGAGGTAGTCGTAACTGACTAATTTCTCTAGTGGAATCCTCCACTAGAGAAATAATTTCCTCTTGCATGAAAAACCAAAAGGATTTGTAGAAGTCAATGGTGAAACCATCCGGGCTGGGGGCTTTCCCATTAGGCATGGACATAACATCCTCCTCCACCTCCTGCAGAGGAACTTATCTAAAGAGCATTTTGTTATGGTCATGGTTCAAAATGGTTGGGATGTTATGAGTAATTTCCTTGATCTCGATGTTTTTGTCCTCCCTTGGCTCCTCTAAGAAATTGTTGTAGTATTCATTTAGCTCTTTCTTTATGTCCTTATGAGTAGGGACAATACTTCCATCCTTGGATTTCAGGCTAAGGATTCTATTGTGTTTCCTATGCTCAATCATGGATCAGTGAAAAAAGGATGAGTTGTGTTCACCACATTTGAGCGAACGTATCCTAGACTTCTGTTACCATAGTTTCTCCTCCTGTATGACTCTTTATTCCCATATTTTATGAAGGCTAGTTTTCTCTTGTTTTCTTTGGTCAGAGATGCCACTTTGGATGATATTTTGCTGGAGAACTTCCATCTATTACTCCAACTCTATTTTATCTTTAAATATGTTCCCAAAGACCTCCTTGTTCCAAAGCTTGATTTTGTTTTTGACATACTTTAACTTTTTTTGAAATTAATAAATTCTCATGCCTGCATGTGTTGGTGTGCCCTCCCGCCAGTCTTTCAGGCTTGAGATGAAGTCAGGGTGTTCTAACCAAAATTTCTTAAAACGAAAAGGCCTATATTTGGGGCATGTTGAGATTTTCACTTTCAAAGAGATGGGCCAGTGGTCCGAGCCCATTTGGGGAAGGATTCTGGATTTCATCTCCCATGATGTATTCTAAGTAGCTTCGGAAAGAATAAAGCGATCTAACCTCAAAGAAATCTACCTTGCACCACCTCTTCCATTGTTCCATGTGAAGGTGTCGTTCACCGTTGGAATGTCAATCAAGCCAATCTTGTCCAAGGTTTCTTGAAATAATTCAGAGTCCATGTCCAACTTGTCGATCCCTCCTTTCTTTTCATTTAATTTTAGTGCCATATTGAAGTCCCCTGCTATGATTTTGAGGGGAAAACGTATGGCTTCAATGACTTTTGTGACCATGTTTATCATCTGTATTCTTTTCGCAACCCTTTGGGGGGCATATATGTTTATTACATAGATATTTTCATTGGAACCAATGATATTTACAACTATGGTGATTGAGTTTCTTGTTGTAATAGACAAGGTTAGCAAATTGAGTGAGCTTTTTCAAAGAGTTGCTTGTCCTCCTATGACCCCAAAATCCAAGTTGGCTATGTAGTTGTAGTTATTGAAGCAATATTTTTGGAGAGTGTTAAGGTTTTCCATGGTAAGCTTGGTCTCTTGAATGAGAACTATGTTTGGTTTGTCTGTAATGATTCTATGTTTTAGGACTCTTTTTTCCACGAAAAATTTAGGCATATTATATTCCAAGAGATACAATTCATAGAAACAGGTGGGGGTTTAAAGTAAGAGCTCTTACCTTGCCTTCATTGAGCAGTCTTGCTCCGAGTTCTTGTAGAAGCTGGCTTGTGGTTTTTCTTCCTCACTTTCTGCCAGGTCCTTTGGTGTTGTATTGATATACTATCATGTTTTCAAATATTCCTTTATGTGTTAGGTTATTCGAAATTTCCCTGACCGTGCCTTATTTTAGTTCTTCTTGTAATAAGTATGCTCCCTCTATTTTCTAAATGTGCTCCTCAGGTATACCTTTTAGGCCACATTTTCCCATTCTTCTAAAATAGATTTTAGATCCACTCCTTCAAGGTCTTCCTCTATTGTGTGGTCTTATAGTGAGGTTTCCTATGATGCTGGTTCCATATCTGTGTCCTCTAGAATATAGTCTTATTCTTCTTGCTAGTGCTTGAATTGTTCCATTTGTGTCTAAGTGTGATTATTCAGGTGTTGGACGTTTTCTAGATTGTCTTCCTCATTTTTGTCCCCTAATGTTGGTTCTTCTTACTCTTCCTATAGGGCTTCAAATTTGTTTTTTTTTTGGTTACTTGATAATGTCCCTGTTTTCTCTGTTGCTTCCTATTATGTCTATTTTTTGGTCCCACCTTGGTGAACCGTTGTTCTTCTGATTTATTTTGAGCTTGTGTGTTTTTCTGTTTTTATTTGTTTGGGGGGCATTCTCTGAATAGATGTTCGTGCTCATGCAATTTCCTACAGGGGAATGGTATGTGATCATAATCTATATTTTGAAGCCAAGATTCATCACTGAAGACTAGCTTTATTACTTCTGGTAGAGCTCCTAAAACGTCCAAGTAAACACAGATTATGACATAGGAGACATGGTAGCCATTTCCTATTCCCTATGACATTTTTATATATTCTCCTATCTCATATCCAATCCCTTTAAACATAGATGGAGACTAGTAATATGTGGGAAATAAGTAGAGTCTGACCCAGAGTGGTACTCTCGTAAAATCCGCCTTTTCCGAAATCAAATTCTCCTTCTAGTAGCGCATGTATAGCCCTTCCGAGTCAAGGAAGTATGGGCCTCCTTCGAATATCTTGTCTTTGTCTTCCATGAGGTAAAAAATGACCATAACGAATCCTTTGGACCTCAGTTGTAATCTGATCTCTCCTTTAGGTTGTCATTTTAACTGAATCCACTAGTCCAAGGACTTTTCAGTGGGAAAGATGCCCATGAATTTGCATGATCGTGTGCTCTTGCATAAAGCCTCGATAGGCTAAAACATTTGGGTCTTGGATTTCCAGAACTGGTATCTTTGTTGCCTTGGGTTTGCAGTTTTTATTGGTCTTTGGAGTGGTTTCTTGGGGCCTTCCCACCTGGGGGTGGTGAGGGATTATCTTCAAACCTTCATGTGATTTCAATGCTTGTTTTGTGACAGATCTCGATGCTTTCTTGTCACTTTCTGAGATTCCATTTGTTTGTTTGTTAGCTTCAACAAATTTGATCTGTCTAAAAGAGTGAAAGGCATTATACGTTGTTAACCTTGTGAAGAAGGAGACTTCAAGCTCCTTATTTTTTCCTATGATCATGTCATGAAAGGGGGAGGGGGGGATGCTTGCCCTCTCCGACCTCTGCCATGGTCTGAACTGTGAAAAATAAAGAAAAGAAACCCTAGCCTACCGCAAGAAGAAAACTATTTTGGGAGTTTCTTGCATATAATTCTCTGTGTCCATTCCTATTATAAATTTTGTTATCATGCCATAATTTTTTTATTAAATCTAATATTATTATTATTAAATTTAATAACTTTGTATCATTACAATATTAAATTTAATATGATATTCAAATTTTTATATTATAATACATATTAATATATAATGATATATCTTAACTATAGATATATATATGGAGGGAAGAACAAAGACATAAATTGATAGAGGTGGAGGGATAGAGGAAGTAACAAGGGAGAGATGGAGAGAGAATGTGTATGTTTTGGGGTGGGATAGAGACGCACAGAAGGAGAGATGGAAGGGAGGGGGAAGAGAATGAGAGAGGGAGGGAGATAGTGACAAAGTTGGAGGGTGAAGAGAGAGAGAGAGGGGGGAGAGATGCAAAGGGAGAGAGAGGAAGGAAGATAGAGAGAGAGAAAGTGAGAGAGATATGGAGAGAGGGAGGGAGAGAGAGATGGATTTGGATGGAAAGAGAGGGGGAGGTAAGAAGAAACAAAAAGAGAGAGAGGGAGTGATAAGGGAGATAGAGAGATAGGGAGAGAGGAGATTAGGAAGAAAGAGAGATAGACAAGGGAGAGAGAGAGTGAAGGGGAAGAGAGAGGGAGAAGAAGAGGAAGGGATATATATATATATATATATATATATATATATATATATATATATATATATATATATATATATATATATATATATATGGAGAAAGAGTGTGTATGTTTTGGGGGGTGATATAGAGAGACAAAGGAGAGGCAGAGGGAGATAGATATATAGATGGGAGGTGAAGAGAGAGAAGAAGAGAGATATAGAGAGAGGGATGGACAGATAGATATGGGGTGTGTGTGTGTGTGTGTGTTTGGGGCATGAAATAAAGAGACAAAGAATGAGATATGGAGGGAGATATAGATATATATTGGGGGGGGGGAGGGGAGGCAGGGAAGAATATTTCTTGTACTATATGCATTGATTTCAGTGTAGATGATGATTTCTAATCCTATTTGATCGCTTGCACTAGATGCATTGATTTCAGTGTTGATTTCTAATTATATTTGATTGTTTGCACTAGATGCATTGATTTCAATTTAGATGTTGATTTCTAATAATATTTGATTTCTTGCTCTAAATGCATTGATTTCAGCGACGATGTTGATTTCTAATATTATTTGATTGCTTGCGCTAGATGCATTGATTTTAGTGTACATGTTGATTTCTAATTATATTTTATTTCTTGCACTAGATGCATTGTTTTAAGTGTAGTTGTTGGTTTCTAATCTTATTTTATTACTTGCATTATATGCATTGATTTAAGTGTAGATGTTGTTTTCTAATCCTATTTTATTTCTTGCATTAGATGGATTAGATGTTGTTAATCTTAAGACTGTAAATTATTTATAATATTTTTCAAGATTAAGATTTCTTGCACTAGATGCATTGATTTCAATTTAGATGATTATTTCTTACCTATTTGATTACTTGCACTATATGCATTGATTTCAGTGTAGATGTTGGTTTCTAATTATATTTAATTGCTTGCACTAGATGGATTGATTTCAATGTAGATATGGATTTCTAATCCTATTTCATTGCTTGCACTAGATGCGTGGATTTCAGTGTAGATGTGGATTTCTAATTCTATTTGATTGCTTACACTAAATGCATGGATTTCAGTGTACATGTGGATTTCTAATCCTATTTGATTGCTTGCACTAGATGCATTGATTTCAATGTAGATGTTGATTTCTAATATCATTTGATTGCTTGCATTAGATGCATTGATTTCAATGTAGATGTTTTTTTCTAATCCTATTTGATTGTTTGCATTAGATGCATTAGATGTACCAAGAATTAAAATGAAAAAGATGTGCAAAATCAATCCTCCTACAAAGTGCAAATTAATCCTTGACAAGATCGCCTCCATTCTTCATCACCAACTAATTACTAATAGAAAATTACATATATTCAAAATGTATTCAAAATTACTAATACAACAATGGCATACAACAATGTATTCAAAATATTTATAAGAGGAAAATATATATTTATAAATATCAAAACAAATTAAAATAATCTTGAAGAAGATGTGATAATTGTTTGGAGAAACAAATAATTGAAGATTTTATAAATTTGGCCACTCATTAAAAAAAATAAAAATGCATTATTTCTTGACTTAAAAATAGACTATAGATAATAATAAAATAAAAATCATGGAAATATTTTTGAAGGAAATAAATTATTTCAAATATAAAAAAAGAAACAAATTATTGCAAGAGTAATCTTAATGCATTAAATTATTAAAACTACTCTTCAAGATATATGTTGTAAGATTTGGAGGAACACTATTTAGAATTAATTAGTTGTCAAAAGTTGTGATACCTAAAATTAAATGAAATAGATGGGCAATATCAATCCTCCTCCAAAATATTGACAAGATTGTCTCCCTTCTTCATCACCAACTAATTACTATTAAACAATTACATACACATAAAAATATAACAAAATTGTAACATTCACAAACATTACCATCCAAATCCAAACACATAAACACACAAACCACTCAAAGTATCACAAACTTACAAACCATTCAAGGAAAGCAACGCATACCAAAATAAAGAAGATAATGATATGGCCATGCCAAACAAAGAAAACATAATGTGAATTTTGAGTTTTATCTCAAACATATGCATAATAATGATAATCTAAAAATGTGACATTGTTGCCCTCAACTCAAACCAACTTAGATCCATCTAACACGGGATCTATCATGTGTCTAGAGGGATCAAATCCTCAAGTTCTACACACCAAAAAGAAGGTTTGCACCATGAAAGTTTTGATCGCTCTTGGTGCATGATAGATCTAGTGTTAGATGGATATATGCTGATTAGAGAACCTTGAGAGTCACAAATAATTCCTCTAAACCCAACAACACCCAAGATACCTTTTATGCTCCATCAAAGTTCAACTCCAAATAAGAATTCTTAGAAGGAAGCCAACTACATATGGTTTGGACTGTGGGATTTCAAGCAACAGAGCATGTGGTGAGCTAAATAATTACAGCAATATATGGGTCGTTAAAATTCTTAAGTTATAGTTAAATTATTAATCAAGATCCTTAAATTTCGTGTATCCCTAATTTAAACTTTCTAAATTATAATTAAATTAAGATACATAAATTATTGATGTGTTAGAAATTATATAAATAATTATAAAAATAAAAAAATAAAATAAAAATTATATTTTAAAAAAAATTCAGTTATATTTAAATTTTCTAAATATCATTTAAATTATTGACCAAGGTGAGTAAAATTCCGAGGTGATGTAAACAACTTTATTCAGAAATATTTACATAGTTTTACGAAAAATGTGCAGTTCGATTTTTTTATATTAATATTTTTTAAAATTTTATATAATATTTTTTTAAATACATATATTTTATTTATTTTGATTTCAAATACTTAAATGAGATTGCAAGTGTAATATTTATATTTATTTTCAAACTAAACTAGAGATTCAGTTATATTGACTTTCTTCATCCATGTTTCATAGGTAGTTGACTATGTTCCATATTTGTTTGTTGTGCATTTAGAATCCACAATTTAAATAAAAAAATATTTTCATTCACATTATTTTGATATATATATTTAAATTTATTATTAGTATGTACATTGAAATTTGAAGTGTGTGTCTTTTCGACTTTTCTAAAACTCTAAGGAACTGAGCTAGATTGCATATTTTGGTATTTAATGGGGAGTGAGTTGATTTTAGTTAACTGTGCTTGGTTGACTTTAATTAACTTTGTTCAATGTTTAAAATTTATTGTAGAAATAAAAAAATAATTTTATAGGGAAAAAAGTGGCTAGAATTAAGCACTCTTATCATCATTATTTTTGGGAAAAAAGTGGCTAGATTCTTACAAGTTTTGGTTCTCTTGATAAATTTACTCTCTGAGTAGACAACTTCTTCTAATGGGTCACATTGATGGCCTTGGCATTACACAAAGATATCTTTATACACATAATTATTGTTTTGATTGGAAGTAATGATTCTATGACTTCCAAGTTGTCGTGAGTTGTAATTATGTGAGTTGCTAGGTTAATAGTTGTACTAGCTATTTTTAGTAATCTAGATCCACCATTCCAAAATATAGAAGTATCATATATTCCTATATATGTAATCTCTATAAGATCAATAAAATTATAGTATGTTTGGTATTGTGTATTTAATCGCTTTATCTACTCTCCCAAAAATTTTAACAATTTTCCTATTTAAAAATCTAGATTTTAAATTATTGCAATTTTTTGGAGTCAAAATGCCATCTGTGATTTAAATAAGTTACAGTATTGATTTCCCTGCCCTTGTACAAGTAAATCTTTGGACAATGAAATGTTTTCCTACTTGGAGATCTTGAACTTAAGTTAATGTTGTTTTCATTATAGAAGTTTTCCGTCTCTTTTATCAAGTTTTATATCTATCTTTGTATTTGGTGTTGTGGATTATCAAATTTCTTATTTTTAAATTTTATTTATTTTTTCTTTTGACTTGTGGGTTAAGGGAGATTTTTTATTTTTATATTTTATTTATATTTTTCTTTGACTTGCGATTAAAGGGAATTTTTATTTTTAAATTTTATTTATGTTGTTCCTTGACTTGTGGGTTAAGTGAGATTTTTTAACTGAACGTTTAAACTAGAGTTTAAATCAATTCAATCATTTGATGTGATTCTCTCGGCACTAAAGGTCTAAAAAGAAAAATATAAATCAATAAGTTGGAAAACGAATACGGTTGTTGCCTAAACTGCACAGAAAATTGAACGAACAAAAGATTGCGTATCCCGCAGACATGAAAACACATTCGCCAACTCTTTTGGTTTATATGGATCGTGACGGCTGTACAACGGTGACTTTTTTGTTTTTGATTAGATAATTATTTTTATCAATTTTATCGGAAACTTAAGCCAAAAGAGATTTGCCACCTAAGAAATTTGATCTCTATGGAATCTTTATATTGGGTAAAGATAGATTTAAGTTTAGTTATTAATTATAATTATAATTTTTATTTTTATTATTAATTATTTCATTTTTATTTATTATTATTATTTATAAATGAACAAAATATTTCACTAATAATTATAGTTATTATTTATTTTATTTTTATTTTTATACAATATGACAGAGTCAAAATATTTAATATGACATACCCACAATAATAAAATTTTATGCTTTTATAAAAAAAAACAAATCAAATACCAATTTCAAAACCACATAATTATTTTTTTTTTAAATAACAAATTCTAAAAAATGTTTAAAAACACACTTGATCATAACGATATTCTAACATTGTTAAAACCAATATAGATCCACTTCAACTTCGGATCTACCAAGCACATGAGGAATCAAATATCTTAAAATGCAAACCTCTTTTTTAGTGCAAAACTTGAGGAAAGGTTTGCACCTATCTCTCTAGGCCCTTCGTATATCCAGAATTAAAATGGATGAATGTTGGTTTGGGAAAACAAACATGTTTTAACTAAAGGGAATGTTTATTCTCATTTGTAAATGGAATAAAGAAACTTGTGATGGGCAAAGATCGAGACATAGATGGTTTACAGGCACAATACTTAAAATAGGGCTTGGAGGCCCTCATACTTCGCATTAAAAGAATATTCAATGGAGTCATTCAAAATGGGTTTCTGAAAAATTGGACAAATAGTGTTGTCATCCCCCTGCTCAAAGTGGCAACAACAAAAACCCTTCAAATTACTGCACTATAATGATCAATCCTCTCTTTGGTAAAATTTTTGGGAGCATGATAGAAAAACAGATCAGTGCTTGGGCTGAAAAGAAGGGAAAGAGGGTCAAGGGGCAGATAGACTTCTCCAAAGCATTCTACTATCGAGCATTGCATTACTCTTAAACACTTGATTAAGAAATTTTGGGATAAACAAGGGGAGGTCTTTTGTTGCTTTGTTTACTTCAAGAAAGCTTTAGATACAATACCTAGAAGCAAATTGTGACTAGACTGGAAGAATTGAAAATTCTAAAATAATACAAGGTTGTTTTCCATAGGTTGTATGACTAAGTTTGGGCCAAAATTTGAACCAAGCAATGATTTTTAGAATATTTTAGAAGTGATATTGGGGTCAAGCAAGGATGCCCACTATCCCCTACTATATTTGGGATGTACATTGACAAATTAGAGGAGTGGATAGACAAGTTTGGTGGTGGGGAGGTCCACTTGACCAATTATGTTATGAAGTTGCTTCTTTATGCTAATGATCGTATTTTAATGGAAAAAACAACGCAAAATTTGAAGTAACACTTAAAATCCCTAGAGTTTTTTTGTCATGAGGTGGGGATGCAGGGGAACACTAGCAAAAATAAGGTCATGGTTTTTACCTTGAAGAGATATAAAGTTCATAGGGAATTTTTTTTTAAGGCAACCACTTATAGGTGGTCAATGAATATAAGTACCTTGGCCTTGATATCAACATCAAACTCGACAGGAAAACATGTAGAGAAATTATGATACAAGGGGATGTAGATCTCTATATGCATTGCAAAATAGATGTAAAAGAGCTAAATTATGGGACTGGAAGACTAACAATAATATTTTTGGGCTTCTAGAGGTTGCAATGGTAATATATGGATGTGAAGTATGGGGTAGCAACACGTCAACAATAAAATGGAGACAGATAGAAATATTACAAAAGAATTTAATCATAAATAACCTTAAGATTAAATAAACTATTTCATATGAAATTGTCCTAGCAGAAGTCGGGGTTTTCCCTGTTGAAGAATTGGCTATGTTTTGATTGTTAAATGATCTAGGTGGCTTCAGAAAGGCTCAAAAATAAAATTCTTCATATTTAGTTGAAACTAGCATCAAAACGTAGAGTTCATCATCCTAATTCCAACAATGTAGACACCACTCAAATCCAAGCTCGTATGCTCAAAATATTCGCAGTCAAAGTTTTGGTCAGGTCCCATTAGCTAGTTTTGGCATATCACCAACTAAATTTGGATGTTTGCTAAAATCCAAGGTTTGGATAAATTTGGCGGTTATTAACTAAGTGACAAATGGAACTTAACGACAATGGTTTTCGATGATCGGAAATGATGAAATTGACGCCTATTTAAAATCTCTGATGACCCCAAAATTTCTGTCGACTGTTTTTTACCATTATATATATATATATATATATATATATATATATATATATATATATATATATATATATATATATATATATATCTGATTGTTATAACAAATCCAGGGTCGACGAGAGTTTGACTCTTGTCGCCTGGTGGTCAGCCGGCCTGCTAGTAGCCCCACTTAAATGAACTCACAAAAAAAACCAAAACTGTTGACCAATCTGAAAAAAAATGCCATTTTAAAATACACAGGTGGGCTGTGGGTTGGAACCCGTCCCACTTCCAATCGATTGTCAATTAAAACCTACGTGTCAGCGCTTGGGCATTGGGTAATCCGCCTAGAAAAAATATATATTTAAAGGCCCAAACCTTATGCCATTTGACCAACGGAGGCGAAGCTGAGAACCACACAGTGGAACCAGGAGTGGGAATTATTTTTGAGAGAATATTCAAAGGGAATATTCCACAAAATATTCCCTTTTGAGGAATCTTTAAGATTTCCTTGGAGCCAATTTTTGAAGGTGTTAGAATCATGCAAATTTTATACAAATTAACAATAATCTCGCCAAGGGTCTGATGACATGATCGGTTTTTTGATTTGACCAACGGATTTTTAATAAACAGAACATTGAGGGCAGAACCATAAAGGTGGAACCTTGACACAAGAATCTACATTGGATTTGAAAGATTCCTTGGAGGCCCAAAATTGACAGTCTCAAAACCAGGAAAAATTTAGACTCATCCGAATCAATTTTTCGTAAGGAACGTGCTGGCGTGTTCAGTATATTAATATGAACAACCAAATTTTAGTCAAACCGCAGAAGAGAATCTTTGAGGAATATTTGAAATACACGGGGAGCACAGATTTGACCAAGGCAGAAAGGGGTTGTCTTACTTAGATTTCACGAATTTTTGCTAGAAACGTGATGGTGCATGCCATTTATTCATCCGAGTATCTGATTTTAAGGTTGTCCACATACTTGAAGGTATAAGGTGCATTTTTTCCACGTGTTCATTTGATTTTTGTTGACATGATGATTTTATTTTGAGATCCATGTATGTCACTTTGTGACAGTATCATTGTATGCCACTTTATGTGATAAATTTTTCATTTTTCATGTTGAGGATAGCTTTTATGAGTGAAAGTTCTTATAGGATAATTTCTCATAGAGAGGCATGCCACTCTAGTTAAGGGGGTTCATCCTTGTATTGAAAAATATTTGATACAGGGTAAATCAATCTGTAGTTCAATACTGCTTTTTTTCATCTCTATTCCGGTTCAATCCCCTTTTATAAGAAATCAACCATTCAGTTCATTCTTTATGCTTCTACATAGTTTAGCCCTCAATCAAATTTCAACAATGATTCCTCTTCTTTTCCCTTTCTTCCTCAATGACCCCCAACAAGTATCACATCAAGTTGTTGTATCCCTTTGCATCTGGTAACTGATATGCATCAACATCACCGATAGTTTCGATTATGGATTTTGTTAAACTATCATCATCTAACTCTAACTCTAGAAGAAAGTCGACAGTTCCATCATAGATATCAACAGTCTTAAATAAATTGGATCTCGATAAGACAAGTAAGGGAATACATCTGAATGGGAGTCAAAATCACAAAAACCTCCATAGGCACCACCACTGTCACGTACATGATCCCACAACCATGTATTCCCAATTTACTTGGAAATGACATATGCACAACCCTTTTGTTGATAGTCAGCTTCATATATATTTGTTTATTCTCCAACATAAATTACCTGAGTTGGAATCAGAAGGGCTTCATTGAATGGTGAAAGGTGATTGTCCCAGGAAGGGATCTCCAAGGTATTAGTCTCAGGGAGAGCACTGAGCAAATCTGCTACATGTTGCTTGGCATTTGCCAGATTCTTTTCATCAGCTATCAAGTTCATCAACACGACACTTAGTAAATTTCTCTTGCAATGATAAACAAATGTACTGGCCACAAGCTCCAGCGAATGCATAGCGTTTCAAAGGTGTGCACAATGAATGCGTAACGTTTCCAGGGTATTTTCATAGCATGCAAGGTGTTTGCGTAGCATGCAGGGTGTTTGTGTAGCGTGCATATCACATGCGCAGTGCCTCAACTCCGATTTTAATCCATTTCACTGATCCTCCCAAGCTTGCTGCCACTTTTCTTCAACATACCTATACACCACACAAGCTTAAACAAAGTTTCGATCCACCTCTTAATTGGATCTCAACAAAACTTCAATCCATATTCAATTGATCCACGTCCTTCACTAAGTTCACTCAATTTCAACAAACTAGAAACGAATTCAGAATACAGTGCCACTGAATCAAATTATGACAAATATGAATTACTTATAATTACACTAATTACTACTATGCTTCCACCACACATATGTTTTACCTTACACTTTTGATGCTCTGCGTTAATCCTTTCTATCCCGCGCATGTCTTAACTTAAAACAAAGGAACAAATAGTGTAATAATTATCGAATGCAAATGTACTCGAATTACCTCAATTGCATATACAAAAAGGTGGACACACAGTCCGTTAAATGCCACAGACTTCCTGCACATATTAAACACATAGCTCCTTTCATAACTTCACTGTGGAAATGTCTCGTTCAAACATAGATATAATTATTTATTTAACAACTTCCATCAGATGTCGAATTCCTCTAGTTACGACATTATCATCGACTCTTTCTCTTTCCATCCATTGTTCATATCGATTGCCACACTATTCCTTAACATCAATTTCACCATTCTAATTTCATCATGTTCTCGTACTCATAAAATTCAGCCAATATGTAGAGATATATTCCATTTCATAATGAACAAAATTTCACATAGTCTATTCATATTCCATTCGAAACAAAATGTTCTTTTTCCTGTGTTAATCAAATGCACGCAAAAATTACATAAATTTACATAAGATAATATATACCTTCACGACCTGGATTACATTAAGTAATCTTCCCCTCTCTGGCCTGGTTTTCTCCATTTGAATTGGCCTCTCACACATTTCATCACACCCACATCTACATCTACCTCTATTCCTATTGAATTATCTATCTAAAAAATTATGGTCTCCTAATGCCTTTGAGGCCTACAAATATATACAAAATGATTCTGTAACCAATTCTAGTTCAGGTCCATAATTTTTTCAACAAAATCCTAAAAATCCTCTAAGTCCACTTTTGACTCAACTAATTCTTAAGGATCCCTCTAGTTCCACAAAATAATGAAACCAATTTGTAATCTAATATTTACAATATTTCATAATCTCTCAATCCTCACCAATTACTCATGTTCTCCTACATTCAAGAACATTTACAAATATGCCTCACAATAATTAATTAAATCCTATTATAAAGTTCTCACATAGAATCACTCAAAATATTAAAAATTATATTAATTAAATACTTAGGGAACCAACTCCCTTGAAAACACAAGACCCCCTAGATTCTACTAAATGTACAAAATTTGGAACCATGATGCTCCTGCATCAGACTCCCAAGGTAGAAAATAATCATGATCTCCAGATCATGTGTCTTCAATGCTGACGGAATTCCTCCTGGATCCAAAACTTTGTTCTGTAGTCTCTCTTTGGCTGCCTCTCTTCCTTTCTGCTATTTGGTTGATGCTATTATTGTTTTTTGTTGTTCTCCAGATCTCCATACTTTATGCTGCATTTCCCCACTAGTTATGCTTTCATAGTCTACTGTTGTCTTTTCCTTGCTGTTGCTGCTTTGATTTCTTGATGTTGTCTTCTTCTGAGACACTTTCATAATCAATCTTTCTTTTATTTCAATCTACATGTCCATTTTATCTTCTGACTGGTACTCACTCTTCCATTTGTTGCTGCACTCTGTCAATTTATCTTCAAACTGCTGTTTTTGACCTTCAATTTGGAGTTGTTGGATTCTTACTACCACCCTTACATCCTTATCCTCTTGTTTCTTTTGAACTTTTATCTCATCTCCAAACAACCTCTGTTCAATATCTTTGATAACAACATCATAATCATCTGCCTTCTCTTCTCTGTTAGCCAATACATCAGAAACATGGAAACTAACACATATTTATGTCCTAATCAAAGCTTGAGACATTCCTTCATTTCTGACTGCAATCATACTCTGATACTCCGGTTCTTTCAGCAAGTACTCCAAAAATTCAATTTCTCTTTGACACCTCACAAGTACTTCATCATGATTTTGTTTATAGTCTTCAATATGTTCTTCTTTCTTAACAACTTTTAGTAGATTTCCTTATTCTTCCTTCAGTCCATCATGATTTTGTTTATAGTCTTCAATATGTTCTTCTTTCTTAACAACTTTTAGTAGATTTCCTTATTCTTCCTTTAGTCCATCATGATTTTGTTTATAGTCTTCAATATGTTCTTCTTTCTTAACAACTTTTAGTAGATTTCCTTATTCTTCCTTCAGTCCTATGACTGTCTTCTCTTTGTCCTGTGGAAAATCTGCCTCACCTCCTTCTTCAACACATTTTGCATTACTGTCTTCTTGTAAGCCCTCTTCAAGAGCTATCCTTACCCTGTATTTTGCATTAGCATTCTCCTGCGATTTTTCTTCATCAATAACATTAGTAAAATTCATTGATTTATCTTTCTGAGACAATATTCCTTCATTCTTCATCAGAATAAGATCCCGATCTTCCATCTTCATGACAGCTTCAGATGATTGTCTTCTCCCATTAAGTAACTCATCAATGAACTCCTTCTGTTGCAACCATTCAAATCCTTTCTCGTCTGAGAGGTTTTCTTCGTCATATTTTACTTCAAGATCTTCATCCATCTGAAGACATCTTCAAAAGGTTGCCTATCTCCTGCAATACCTGCAATCATACACAAATCATTAGTTTTAAAAACATAAGACCTTCCGGTCTCACTTGATGCTTCAGCCACTAGGTCTTCTCGCTTCTCTAGATCCTTCATATGATTCAGATCCTCTATAGGATTTTCCTCTGTCCCTTCATTTCTTTCAAAAAGCAATGGGCCATGTTCTAGTTCACATACCAAAACTTCCTCCTCATACTCATTTACTCTGAGTAACTCTTCCTTTAGTTGAGCATTCAATCTATGCTCCTACTTCACTTGAAATCTATGAAATTTTACTTTCCTTTTCATAATCCAACCATACCCCTGGTCTCCCTTATTCCTCTATAACATATTCATCAATAACTCAAGATGGAATTTTATTTCATCTTTCTCTCTGTCAATCTCCTCTTGACTCATTCTCATGCCATCTGCCTTGGCATCTTCCTTCTCCTTTCCATGGCTACTCCCTGAACCTCTAGAATGATTATCGGCAATCATCTTCTCCTCCTCTGTGAACTCCATTTTGTTCACTTGTGAATTGCACTAAGCCTCTCTTTCTCAGCAATTCTCCATACCTGTTGCAAGTACCTCACTAAGACTTTTGTCCTTTGAGCTCGGTCTTTTGGTAACACTGGTTCTCTATCTCTAGAACCTCTATTGAGAAACTCCTTTGCTCCTTGGCTTCTGCCATTCCACTTCCTTCTGAGAACACTCTTTTCCTCTCTGTCCAACCTTTAGCTGGAACATTTAGGTTATTTTCCACTTTCCTTCAGAGTATCCACTTTACTCTGCCTTCAAGAACGCAACTAGTTCTTCTCTTACAAATCTTCTTGTTATTCTTCTACTGATATATTCCTCCTTGAGTTCGCAATCTAAAATCTGCAAACACAATCCTCAACCCAGAATTAAAATAAATAAAACATACCATATTACCTTCAAATATTCTGTCACACTTCATCTATGTGCGTTGTTGCCTATCAGATTTAAAATTTGATCCTTTCTTCCTTTACACGCAGAATATCCTTCTGCGCTGATACCAAATTGATGTAGGGTAAATCAGTCTCTAGTTCAGTACTGATTTTTTTCATCCCTATTCTGGTTCAGTCCCCTTTTATAAGAAATCAACCATTTAGTTCATTCTTTGTGCTTCTGCATAGTTCAACCCTCAATCAAATTTCAAAAATGATTCCTCTTCTTTTCCCTTTCTTCCTCAGTGACCCCCAACAAGCATCGCATCAAGCTATTGTATCCCTTTACATCTGGTAACTAATATGCATCAACATCACTAATAGTTCTGATTATGGCTTTTGTTAAACTATCGTCATCTAACTCTAACTCTCGAAGAAAGATGACAGTTCCATCATAGATATCAAGAGTCTTCAATAAATTTGGACCTCAATAAGACAAGTAAGAGAATACACTTGAATGGGAGTCAAAATCACAAAAACTTCCATAGGCACCACCACTAACATGTACACGATCCCACAACCATGTATTCCCAATGTACTTTGAAATTACATATGCACTACCCTTTAGTTGATAGCCAACTTCATATATATTTGTTGCTTTTCCAACATAAATTACCTAAGTTGGAATCAAAAGGGCTTCATTGACTGGTGAAAGGCGATTGTCCCAGGAAGGGATCTCCAAGGTATTAGTCTCAGGGAGAGCATTAAGCAAATCTGCTACATGTTTCTCGGCATTTTCAAGATTCTTTTCATTAGTTGTCAAGTTCATCAACACAACACTCAGTAAGTCGCTCTTGCAATGATAAACAAATGTACTGGCCACAAGCTCCAACGAATGTGTACCATTTCAAAGGTGTGCACAACACATGTGCATCAAATGCGTAGCGTTTCTAGGGTATTTTCTAGCGTGCAGGGTGTTTGTGTAGCGTACACAACACATGTGCAACTCCTCAACTCTGATGTTAATCCATTTCACTAATCCTCCCAAGCTTGCTGCCACTTTTATTCAACTTAACTCTAAACCACACAAGCTTAAATAGAGTTTTGATCCACCTCTTAACTGGATCTCAACAGATCTTCAATCCATATTCAATCAATCTGCATCCTTCACTAGTTCGCTCAATTTCAACAAACTAGAAATGAATTCAAAATACAATGCCACTGAATCAAATTATGACGAATCTGAATTTCTTAGAATTACACTAATTACTACTATGCTTCCACCATGCATATGTTGTATCTTACACTTTTGATGCTCTGCATTAATCCTTGCTATCTTGCGCGTGTCTTAGCTTAAAATGGAGGAACAAATAACGTAATAATCATCGAATGAAAATGTACTTGAATTACCTCAATTGCATACACAAAAAAGTGGACACATAGTCCCTTAAATGTCGCAGAATTCCTGCACATATTAAACACAAAACTCCTTTCATAACTTCACTATGGAAATGCCCCGTTCAAACATAGATATAATTATTGATTTAACAATTTCCAACAGATGTCGAATTCCTCCAGTTACGAAATTATCTTCGACTCTTTCTCTTTCCATCCATTGTTCATATCGATTGCCACATGATTTCTTAACATCGATTTCACCATTCTAATTTCATCATGTTCCTGTACTCATAAAATTCACCCAATATGCAGAGATATATTTTATTTCATAATGAACATAATTTCACAGAGTCTATTCATATGACATTCGAAACAGAATGTTATATTTCCTGTATTAATCAAATGAACAAAAAAATTACATAAATTTACATAAGATATTCTATACCTTCACGACCTTGATTACATTCAGTAATCTTCCCCTCTCTACCCTGGTTTTCTCCATTTGAATTGGCCTCTCACACATTTCATCACAACCACATCTACATCTACCTATATTCCTACTGAAGTACCTATCTAAAAAAATATGGTCTCTTAATACCTTTAAGTCTTACAAATATATACAAAAGGATTTTGTAACAAATTCTGGTTTAGGTCCATAATTTGTTCAACAAAATCCTAAAATTCCTCTAAGTCCACTTTTGAATCAAATAATTCCTAAGGATCCTCTCTAGTTCCACAAAATCATGAAACCAATTTCTAATCTAAGATTTACAATATTTCAGAATCTCTTAATCCTCACCAATTACTCATGTTCTCCTACATTTTAGGACATTTACAAATATGCCTCACAATAATTAATTAAATCCTATTCTAAAGTTCTTACATAAAATCACTCAAAACATTAAAAATTATATTAATTAAATACTTAGGGAACCAACTCCATTGAAAACAGAAGACCCCCTATATTCTACTAATGTACACAATTTGGAACCATGATGCTCCTACATCAATATCGCTTCATGTACTCATCATCGTATTGCAAAAAATAATGAAGTGGCCTCCACTCTATTGACACTGGGCCCAAAGATGTAGTCCACACTTGGTGAACTTTGTTATCATATCGTGTGTTTATGTGTACTTTGTTAGTGTCAGCCTTTGCAGCCTTCCTCCAGTGATCAAACATTCTCTTACAAAGTGATTTTAAGATGTCAAGGTCAAATTTTGTCATTTCAGTGAGTCTTCAAGTAAAATTTGGTCACTAGATATTAGGTCTATGCTTTGTTTTCACTCCTTTCAAAGTTTTCGAAATTTCGGTCCATGTCACCATTCAGCTGAGTGTACAATCATTCAGAGGGTTGTCATCATCATGTCAATCTCCAAAGGGTCATTTTACACCTTGTTCATGCTTCAGTTGTGCCTTGGTAAGGTTCATTTCCCTCTCCTAGGGTTTTGAAGGTAATTTCTCTTGGATGGTAAAATCATCAGCAAAACTTGTATCCTGATGTTCATACACCTTCCCCTATCCTTAATTTACCTTATTAAACACTTCCCATCACTGAGATCCCCCAAATTCCTCATTTTCGCACAAACCCTAGTTTCTTGCTACAACTTGGCAATTTTCTAGGCTAGGCCTGTGTTTTGCCCTTTTGGACCCCTTCCCCTCACTCAATCTCTGAAATTTCACTTTCCCCTGCTTCCTAACATCCCTGCCTACTTCCCAAAATTTTCTCAAGAATTTAGAAGCCCCTTATCCCCTTCATTTCGTTTCATTTCGACAAATCCCTTGTTCCACACATCGGGATAGGTTTCACTCCAATGATTTTTATGAGCAAGAAAAGATGAATTTGGGAAAACTGAGAGAGGTTTTTGTCCAAAATAGGCCAAGGAAGAAAAAAATCCTTCACTTTTTACACAGGTGTGTTTCGGGAAAAAATGCCCTAGAGGTTTGTTGGGTCAAAACCTCCACAGATCAGGGCATGCTATTCAAGAAGGACTCACACAACCACACTTGTATGCTAAAAACTAGATAACATCGATAGTAGAACTCACTCGTAATCCTACGTTTGATGTAGATCTCGCGGGGTCCAAAGCCCCAGCAACCCTTCTTCCTCCTTAACCTGGAAACCAAGAAGAAACATGCACGGAAGTCTAGTTGTACAACATATATTTACCCTAAATGTTAGTGAAATCCATGTGAAACAACATATAAACAATAATAAATGCTTAAGTAATAATCTTTTCACATATGCAAGCAGATATTAACAAGTTATTTCGGGAACAAGATGGTTCTTCTTCATTATGAACAGCATGTACAGTAATAAAAAGTGGAGAGATCACCTGAATCCTTCCACGATCTTCGAACAGACCGTTGTCCAGATCTGTCCCGCCCTTGCCTCGCTAAGATACTTTCAAGACTTGTGCACACGAGATGAAATATAAACTGATGAGAATCTCCAGGAAACAAGGGTTTCCTGTAAAAATCTAGGAAAGTGCAGGAGGCACGGGAAATCAGACTTGAATTGGGGCTCCAACAGAGTATAATATCTACGAAATTTCTCCCTCCCTTAGGCCATGCACATGAGGGGCTTTTATACTCCCTCAAAGTAGTTTCAATCAGTTGGAAACAGTTGGCCACATGCTGGGGTGGTTGAACTACTAGAGTAACCATCAACCCAACAGATCGAGGTGTATATATATTTTTCGACGTTTTAATAGCAACGAAGGGCGCGACGGACCGCTCGCGTGTATGCACGCGGAAAAGTCTAGGCATACCCGCGTATGGGATTTTTAACACTGTGTTTTATGAATTTTGTTCAATTCTGTGGGAATGTGTGCCCAAGGCCATAGAGACAATCATGAATCACACCAGGGTGAAAAATTATGCTATAACAAGGTGTCATGGTTTTAGAGAAATGTCAAAAATACAGTTGCCTCCGAAGAATTGATGCACCTCTGAAGTGACCTTGGGAGAATAAATATTTCTCCTAGCGTGGTTGGCCAAATGACTTTCTTGATGAGTCAAATGATAACTAGACACAAAGATATTTCCAATGAGCTATCATGAGCTCAATTTGGAGTTGCAGAAGACCTTCAAAAGTTGACTGCAACAGCACTTTGCCTTGAGGCAGCCTCATTTTGCACATTTTTACCAGTCTTGGGAGATTTGATTTTTGACAAGGTAAATGAACTCCAAATTGCAAAATTCCAGTTGGGTTGGAAAGTAGACTCAATAATATTTCCAACGAGCTATCCCACGCCAAATTTGGACACCGAGAAGGCCTCCAAAAGCCTCCTGAAAAAAGGAGCTACGCATTGGGCAATGGTTTGCAGTGTAATTTTATAACTGGCGCTACACATTGAGATGGAGCTACGCATTGGGCTAAAAAGCCTGAAATACATTCAAATCTTCCACCAAAGCTCTCAAATTTCTAAATTCTTCATTTCCCAAGTAATTTAACATCCCTCCATGACCAATGAATGAATTTCTCTTGGTGCTTATGGTGATTTAATGAGCAAAAACTCAAACCCTATTCTCTTGTTTGAGGATTGTCTCCCTTAGGGTTTTAAACTTGTTTTGGTGTCAATAATTCTATTCCCATCACCTTGTTTTTCCTCCCCCTTACTATTATCTCATCACTACAGTCTTTTCTAAGCCTATCTCCCTATCCCTAAAGTCATTTCATTTCCTATCATTCCCATTTCCCATTTCACTTGATTATAGCCCATCACTTTCATTACCCTATTCCTCCATATTCCCTCCCATTTGACACATATTTGGCAATCCAATCAAAAACACCAAAATTCTCATACAAGACAACATAGACCTTTGACATCATGGAGACAGATACCGATACATCTTATGACCGAGACAGTGATTCCACCACTGAATTGCATGCACCACGAAGGCATTAAAGCATCGGAAAAGGCATGATAGACTCCAAATTTTGGCCGAAGCTTCTTTGGCTCAGCATAGTGCTTGATGGTGGACATTCAGCCCAAATTTCAAGAAATTTGGGAAAAATTTTGTCAATTTTGATTTTTTTGGCCTTAACACAGATTTTCCTGCCCGACGCGTAGCGCCACTTGGCGCGCGCTTATAATTGGCAGCTCCTTTTGACGAAAAATTTGTATTCCTGGATTTTTCATGAAAATTTATGCATGCCTACCCATTACGTAAGGATTTTGACAAGTTTTGGGTTGCCTGAAGGGTCAAAAACACCCTAAAAATGGCCTTTCTGCCACTTTTTGGACACACAGGAAGCAATGTTGGGAGATTTGATTTTTGGAGGGGAAAATGGAAACCAAATTTAGAAATTCCACTTGGGTTGGAAAGTAGACAGGCAGATATTTCCAACGAGCTATCCTGTACTCAATTTGGACTCCGGGAAGGCCCTCAAAATCAGCCTCAAAGTGGCGCTACGCATAGAGATTTCAGGCGCGGCGCATTGGGAATTTTGGCTCCTTTTTCACTCAGCAGCTCAGATTTTCGCCTAGTTTTGGCCAGTTTGACTTTTTTATCTCCAAATGTGAAAATATTGATGTAACTTGATGTAATTCCATGGCTTTGATTTAATTTTGGCACATTTTTACTCATCTAAGTAGATTCATTCACCAAAAAGTGAAATGTAACTGAATGAATCAGTTTCCTATCTTATAGAGGCAAGCTGTTTCATTGCCTATTTTCCAGTTCTTAGTTTAAATCTTGTTGAAACAGCTCCTAAAATAGTGAGCTCGACCCCTAGAGGCATGGGAATGAGTTAGGCTTGTCTATATCTTGTATTTTCTCAGTCATTTTCAGAGGTTGGACAATTGGGATTGCTTGGCACTTCATTGTACATTTCATCTCTGCAATTTTGGCAAAGGAATAGACCAGGGTTTGTAGCACTCTTTGGGATCCATGTGGCTCTATGTTTTGATGGTGTGTTTCTCTCTATGATTGTAAGTTCACTGATTTTTTATGTGTATCATTTCCCTTCTCTTTTCTTCTTAAATTAAACAAATGAGTGATAAAGGTGGAATCCATTAAATTGGCAGTGCTCTGCCTTGAAGTTTTGTTTAATTTCCATGTTTTCAACTGTCTGAAGAGGATTCTTGAATGCCTCTTGCCCTCTTCAACTCCTCACCGGTCTGATCTATCCATTTCATTCAATTTCGAAACATCAAAACAATTGCCTTTCTTGCCCCACTCAGCCCTCTGCAAAACTGATCATTTCCCGAACCCAAAATCTGCCTTTCCATTTGATTCCAACAAAAACCCCAAAATCAAAATCAAACTCCTTTACTTATATACTTAGCCTAAAATCAGCTTTTATTTCAAGTCATCTCAAGCCTTATTGATTATCTTTGCTGAGATTGACCCGGAGAGAGCCCTCTCCTGATCTGGTAGGGCTAGCTACCAGACTGAGCGTGGTTTGATGTTACCCTGAACTCTGCCTTCTTTCAGCATGAGGTATATTTAGGCAATAACATACTTCATGATTATTTTATTCTAGTTTCATGTTGATGGTTTGTTGAAGTTTTTTAGAATATGCATTGCTCATGATTTCACAATCAAATGTAAGTGCTAGTAAAAGGTCTTGTATGATGGGAATTTTTGTTTGAAAGCATTGATGAAAATTTCTAGGCAGCTCCAGAAAATGCTTAAAATCAAAGTCTTTATATTTCATTGAAACTAGGAACAAATCGTATATCTTTTCATCTCGATTCTAACGATGCATATGACACTCAAATCGGAGCTCGTATGCTCAAGATATTCACATTTCAAGTTTTGGTCAACTAGTGCCCGGCTTGCTAAATTTGGTAGAGCAACAACTAAATTTGGAGGTCCACTAAAATCCAAGGTCTGGCTAAATTGGGCTATAGAACTACGATTTAGCGAACCTCCAAATCTAGTTGTCGCTCTGCCAAATTTAGCTAGTGAGGCCTAGTTGACCAAAACTTTGATTGTGAATATCTTGGGCATACGAGCTCGGATTTGAGTGTCCTCTGCGCCATTGGAATCAAGATGAAAAGCTATATGTTTTTTCCCTAGTTTCAATGAAATCAAAATATTTTGACTTTTGATCCTCTCTAGAGCCACTTGGATCATTCCTCTCCACTGAGGATCTTTTGGTCCTCCAAAAGCATGAACACTATTTGCAATCTGTTGTACTCCCTTGTTTATACAACAAGCATCGTGACACACCATACTTCCTTCTCCGCCTTTGTACTTTGAATTCATAAGTAATGAACCAAAACATGTATCATATGCAAACATATAGTACAATCTTGCCAAATACATGTTCAATTACATAACCCATCATGACCTAAGAAAATCCCATACTAGCCAAGAATTTATAACACACTCTTTGGTCAAGTTTACACCAGAAAAATAACATAAACCAATACCCCAACTATCAACAAAAAGGGCCAAAAATATTGACATGTTGCTTTCATAAGTGATGGAAAACATCATCACTTTTATAATTATTTCACAACATGCGATTTACAAAATATAGTCATGCTCAACTACTTACAAATGTTACCCATGTCTTACCCAACCAAGTTGATGGGTTTTCTTATTGTAGTTGTTTTTATCATTGATTTGCTTCATTGAAAATCTCCTTTTCAGGTTCTTCCTGGTCCTTCAATTGCCACTCTCAATAGAGCTCCCAACATCTGGCTCTCTAATGTCCATGCTTGTTACAATGGCTGCAAAAATTCTTTTTCCTCCAGAATTTTTTGACTTTCTTCCTGCCCTGATGTGGAGAATGTTTTTCATGTCTTGTATTATTTCTTATTTTCATTCTCTTCCAACACTTGGTAACAATATGGTTATACAATCCACAAAAATTACCATCTTTAGCAATCTTCTGGCAATCAAAATGAGAATTAGAATAATTAGACCTTTTATACCTTGCATGGTTGTCTCTGGTGTGAATTTGGCGAAAAGAATTTTCCTTTTCTCTTCTTCTTCAATTCTCACTGTCATGGGAAGAGTGTGATATGTTTTCAACATCCTATTTCCTTGATGGTTTTGGCAATGGCTTGGAGTTATTTTTTTCTTTGAAAATTCTCCTTTAGTGTATCCCAATCCTGCAAATAGAGGTCTTTCTACAACCTCCAATGGTTGAGTCATTCCTTATCCATTAATAATAAGTCCTCCTCCTTTATACCTCATCTTGGTAAGGAGTCTCATGTCGGTTCCTGAAATGGGTACCTCAAGTCTTCCAATAAAAATAACATCATGTGAAAATGAAACTAAACAACTATCAACATTGCTGACCTCAGTTGTTGATTCTAAAGCAGGTGGTGATGGCTTCACTAAGCCTTCGTTGTGCTTCAAATTTTCCAAGGCCTATTCTGTGTCTCATAATTGAAGTTGCAATATTTTCTTCTCCTCTTCTTCTTCTTGTAGAAGTCTATTCAATTCAACATTATCCCCTTGAAGGCTTTCGTTGATCTCTTCATTTGAATGATGAGATGATGCAGGAGAATTATTCAAAGTTTATAAGACTTAATATTATTATCACACATTTACTAAAGGGATTGGGTTCCCTTAATTATTTTGTTTATTTTCCTAAGTTTAGTTTAAGTTCTAAAGATATTTAAATGTAATTTGATTAATGAATAATATCTCGTGAGTTGTAGAGACCTTAGGGACGAGTGAGTAATCCTAGGAAGAGTGAGGATTTTAGGGATGTAGAGGTCTAATATAGGATTTTGGTTTAGTAAAGAATGGAATTGAGAGAAGCTTTAGGAAATATTGAGAGATTGTTAGATCTGAACTGAAATTGGTTCATGATTCATTTTTTGTATATATTGGTAAGAATTTTGAAACCTAAGGGGTTGGCCCAAAGTTAATAGTTTGGGCCTTATGAGGCAGGAGTTAATAATCTTACGAAGTATAGATGTTAGCCTTTGTAAATATATTCTATTATATTAATAAAAAAAACACAATGTGCAGCGAGAGTGATGAGATGGGGTTTTGATTTCTGTGTTGTGTGAAAATTTTTGTTTTGGAAGGTTTGTCTCTATCAGTTCAACGACGAATTACTATTCACTTCTGATTGAGTCTTTGACATAATATAAAATACATTAAATTGTGAATCTGCGTAGTTAGAATATTTTTCTGTTTTGAGCGATGTTGATGAAATTCTAAAGTTTTCCTTCGGGGAACCAGTGTTTAAAAGTTTGCCTAGAAGTCCGTGTGCAGGTGCATAAGAGTCAAGATTTCCTTATTGAAATGGTGGATGGATCCGTTTGGCAGTAATTGCAGTGGTGTTACTGTGGATGAGAGGAAAAACGAATGTATTTTCCGAAGGCAGAACTGTATTTTTCCCCAAAGTTCCGAAGGTTTCAGAACAAAAGTGTGAAGGGTGAATGGACGGTTGAGATTATCTCGCAGATCTGAAGCGGAGAGCAATGGATGGTTAAGATCCTATCATACTAATGAATATAATATGGGTGGGTGAGATCATATTGCAAGAGTGCAGTGGGAAATGAATGGTCGAGAAGCCATATTGCAATCGGCGATTCTTATCTTTATTGCTAAGTCATCGCAAGTTATATTGTTTAAGTTTGTGATGTGATGAAGTGGCCACGTATCAGGTTTCCGTGTATATTGCATATCGCATCAGTTAATGGATCATTGAAATGATATATGTTATAATTGCCAACGTGTGAAATTTATATTTTTCGAGATGTGAAATCGGCATACTTGCGATATTACAATGTAGGTAAAACTATGATGTTGCAATGTGTTAGGGTCCCGTGATTTGGCAGATTGGCAAGCCAAGTGGCAGGGTAACATCAAACCAACTTTGGAGTCCTAGGACCTAGCCTTCTGGACTCAGAGAGGGCTCTCTCTATTATGCAAAGGATGTAAACTTGTTTACTTTCTATGTATTTGATTTTAGGCTAGTTGTTAAGTATGTTTTGGTTTGTTTTAGGTTTTTTGAGGGAGAAATGATCAAGAGATAAATAGATAAAAATATTGTCAGATCAACTGGGCTATGGGGTCGAAAAGGTTGAGACTGTCTCAAATGGTGGACAAGGTATATTGCAGGGCCGATTTGGTAGAGATAAATGGATTCTTTTAGGTGAAGTGAAATGAGATGGACACTAAGTTTGTGAGAAACAAAGAGGTTTTAAGTATAAATAGTTTTGCAGCAAACATTCATGTGTTAGGGCTAACCATTGATCACTATAAATGAAACTCAAACTGATAGATGCATAAAATAAACATTTAGGCGATACATAGAAGTATAGGACCCTCTAACTTTGGGAAAATCACCTTCAGACTTTTGGGAAAAAAAACAGGTCAAACAAACAACTCAATCTATGAAGAGGGAACTCCTAAACATCATATTTTGAGCTATCGGGAACTTTGAACTAAGATTGCAGAGCATGGGCAAAGGGCAAGATCGAAACAAGACCTCTTTGGTTTAACTAGGACAATCAAATATTCAGAGAAAGGTTTCAGTGATGGGGTTTTGGTTAGCTATGAGTAAGTAGGGCATATTGTGAATCATACCAGATAGCATACATAATAACCATTAATGAAATTGATAACATGTTCTTAGGGTATCAAAGAGCAGTTAAGAATTCTTTGACATAACCAAGAAAGAAGAAAAACATAGAAGCTGTAATGAATCAGGAAACTTGAGGTGCCTCCATGGGCATGTCTCAAATCTATTCTTTACTGACCTACAACAAGCAAGAAGCATGAAAAAATGTATGATAAACTAAGGAAACATAAAAAATAAGAAACACTATACCATTCACCAAGCCATGGAATCCTACAAACATTCCTCTTCCACCATCCAAGTCAAATAAGAAATTATCCACTTCATGAGACAAAGTAATTCTTCAAAGCTTGTAATACTATGTATTGCTCTATAATATCAAGTTCAGCCTCCTGTTACAATGAAATCTCTTGGAATATAGAGGCCAAAGAGAAAGAAACTATTCAAGAGCATCTAGAAGGCCATTGGCCTATTACTAATATTTGATTTTTTCCTTGAGGCTTTGCAAATCCCAAGGCACAAAATATCTTAAAAAATATCTATTTAAGCTAATAATAGAAAGAAAAATGACTTTTGATCACTGACATGGCGATAAAAATAGCTAAACGCACATTTGGAGGAGCATATTCAGAAAACTGCCTTTTTAGCCAAAATGCTACATAAGCGTAGCAGCAAAAAGAAGCTTGTTTTGCAGACAACTTTTGAGGGACCTCCCGATGTCAAAACGAGGCCCGTGATAGCTCGTTGGAAATACCTAGATGTCTAGTTTCTGGAACTACTTTATTTTTCCTAGACTAATCCCTGGAAGTATTTAAAAAGGTGGACTGAGTGAAAAAACCCAGGGGGGTCTCATCTACTGATATGTGAGGCAGAAAGGTGAATTTTGACTGATGTTTGCCTCTTTGGGGGACCAAAACACCTCCTTTGGATCTGAAAATTTGTGAGTAGCTGCCCCCAAATTTAATCCATCCAAAAAAATGACTTTAATGAGCTGAGGATGCTCCTAGCACCCATGGCAGCGCCTAGAAAAATGTGCAATTAGGGCCAAAAAACACAAAAAACAAAATCATGTCAAAATTTGCTCAATTTTGGCGAGCAAGCCCCTTATGGGTTCTTAGAAGCATGCAAGGAAGCTAAAGCTAGGATTTGAAGCTGAGATTGGCCTTTTCCTCTTTTTTCCGTTGGGTGCCTCCTTGGGCAGTTTTGAGTTTGGCTCACTGTTTTGTGCTTGTTTGTCATTACTGTGACTGCCTTCATCTACCTTTTGCATGTTGCCACTATCTTCATTGTTTTCCTCACTTTTCCCTTGGGGACTGTCTCCCCCTTTATCTGTGCTTTTTCCATCCTTTTTTGAATCATCTTTACCATCATCATTTTGTTCAGCTCCTTTATGAAGATTGCCCTTATCTTCATTATCATTGTTTTCATCTTGTTTCTTGGCTGTTGGCTTTACTATCACCTTCTGTTCTTTCTTATCACTGCTTTGATTAGAATCTTTCTTTCCAATTTCAAATCAAAATAGGTCTTTAAACTGTAAATAGGCCTCCTTTCTCAACAACCACTGTCTTTTTGTCTCTTTCATCTGGGCTGCCTTGTTTACTGCTTTAGGAGTAAGAACAAAATCTTGATCTGCAATGTGGGCCTGCTCTCCATCTAATCTCCGGGAAAATAACTCATTTTAGGAGAGGGCAGTTAGTAACCTCTTGGATTTTTTTGCAAAAGTAGAGGCAGCTCACTTCTTGAAAATAGGACAAGGTTGAGAGGGATGTAGTGATCTCTTTGATAGTAGTGGGTTCAAACCTATTGTGCTGGCCTGCCTCCTTAGCCCTTTCCTTGGAGGCATATTTGTTTTTGATTCCTTTTACTGACTTACCAAAACAAGTTTTTCTTCTTTAGCATAAACCACTAATTTCCTCCTTGTAGGATTGTGTTTCACTTTAACCACTCCAACCCAACAAGTTTTAACTGACAAAAGGCCTTGCTAATTCAAACACTGGCTTTTGGTAAAAGGTTATATTTTGAAAACAAACTTATGTTTGATCCTTGAACTCACTGTCTTTTATATCACTGATCAAAACAAGTTCTTTTGAATGAAAATGAGTATTTTTCCCAAAAACTGTGTTTTTACCTTATCACTGAGAAAACATATCCTTTGACCTTGAAAAACAGGTTTCTTTTCCTTTTAACACAACAACTGTTTTTCCTCCTTGTAAGACTGTATTTTATCTTTTAACCCCTCAAAACAAACAAGATTTGTAAACTGATAATAGGTGCCCTTTTCCTCAAACATTGTCTTGTTGTATCTAGCAAACATGGTGTTTTTTAGAACCAACTGTTTTTTCCTTCATTGGACTGTGCCCTGGCTTTTTAAGAAAAACAAACCTTTGCAATCAAACAATAGCCTTTTCTCTTTAATCACTGTTTCGTTGTATCTTTGTAAACATGGTGGTTTTTAGTATAAACCATGTTTTTTTCCTTCAATGGGATTGTGTTTTTCTTCTTAACCCAATTGACTCTTAACACCTCTTCAAACTCAAAAAATTAGGCAAAGAGCACAGTAAATACCTCTCAAAATATGTTTGTGTGCTTTTGGAGAAAGTTTTGCTGAGCAAAGATCCGATTTGACGTGGATTGGAGGTTGTTTGAGCGGTGCTACGCTCCTGTGCACAGGCGCGTAGCACCTGCACTCTGCGTTGAACGCTGTCGGGTCGGGCCCTGGGTGCCCTCTGAACGCCGGGTGAGTGAAAACCACAGGCGCGTCGTGCGATTTTTCAGGCGTGTCACGTCACGTTCAAAATCCTTTGTAAAAACACTACAGGCGTGTTGCGCCAACTCACAGGTGCGTCGCGTCGTGAAATTCTTCCACTACTTGCGCAGGGTTTTGAGAGAAACTCTTTTCCTTTTCTCCTTTGCATAATAAACAATGAAATTATTTTTTAAAGCTTTTATAGCCCCCTTTTAAAACACTTTGAAACACCTTTTCCCTCCTTTTGGTGTTTGCAAATCTTCTTCTTTAAACAGAAACTTGCCCAACTTTTTATCAATTGAAAATTTTTCTCCTTGACATTTTACCCCTGTAATTGTCAACAAACTGAAAGTTTTCTTAAAACACAGTATCTCTCCTTTTTCAAACAAATTTAACCTTTGTTGATTTGCCCTCTGCTCATCTCTGGGAGGAGGCATAAAAATGTGTTTCTTCCCTCCTTGCTTTGAATAGACCACTAGAAATTCTTGAATACCTTTAAATAAACTGACCCTCTCCTCATATGAAATTTTGGAGGAGGTCATATTTTTGACAAACTGCATGGGTGCCTTTTGATATATTATTCTTTCAACCTCTTATAGTTTTCTAAGGGCTTGTCTCTATTTTGTAAATGAGGAATGTTTTTTAAACAAACTGGCTTTGTAACTTCTCTTGTTTATCATTTGCAAAATTTCCCTTTAGATAGAACTTAGCCCAACCTTTTTATCAATTGAAGAAGTTTCTCTTCAACCCTTGAAACTTGTAAATGTCATCTGATGGAGGTACCAAGCGCAAAACTACTTGTTTTTTCTGTTGCTTTTTAAATAGACCATTTAGGGGAAAAAATGTGATCTTTCCACTTGTCATTCTTGAATATCCTTAAAAAACTGTGGGCCCTCTGCTTATTTGTGAAGGAGGCTTGTAAACACTGTGTTTTTGCCATCTCTGTCTGCCATTTGAGAAGTATTCTTGAACAAGTTGTCTGTGGGCCCTCAATGTTTGATAAACTGTATGGGTGCCTTTTGACCTCGGTCAATCAACTGGAAAATGTCCATGCACAAACTGTTAGTGGATTTTTTAGACAAATCATGTTTATCATTGGAAAGAGATCCTGTGCTTATCATTTAAGGGAGACTTCTTTAGTACTGTGGGGATAGCCTTTCTTCTCTGGACAGAGATCTTTGATCTGTCAATGTTAACCTTTAAGTAAAGGTACTTGTTCCAAATCTAGGCCTTTTGATAATGTGCCTTTACACTCTGCTTATCTTTTGAAGGAGGCTTCCTACACATAGTCTTTGTGACCCTTCAAACCTACCATGAGGTGCCCTACTAAATCTGCTGATGGAGGTCCTGAAGACTATAAACTTCATTCATTTCAAAACAGTGACCCCTGTCTGTTTGCTTTGAAAAATACAAAATAGAAGGCAACAGTAAATGTTTGGTAACTATCCTTCATGAAATCATTTGAATCAGGATGCCTTTTGCTTCATGAGGACTGTTATGCATCCTTGAAGCAAAAATTTCTTCCCTTGACTGTATACTCATAATGTGTGGTGAAATTGTATGTGACAGCCTTTCAAAGTTTAGTTCCTGATGAAGTATAAGAAGCAGCTGTCCTTCTTCTACATTCACTGTTGTTGGTCGCTTTAATTGTTTTCACAATTCAAGCTCCACATAAATTGTCAACCCGAGGAAGTCTGTTTATTCCAAAGACAATCACGCACTGGATATGCTCAATTTCAAAAGCAAAAACAATGTTGTAGTAAAAAGCCACACAATTACCAATCATACAAATCTAATTATTCACACTCTGTTTAATCAAAGCTGAAGTTACTCATGTTATAACAGAAGTAATTCCTATATTGCAATTTAGAATCCAAATAAAGGGAAATCAATCTGCAGGAAAGGAAACCAATCAACCATAACAGGCACAGGACCCTATTCCTTTAAATAGGAACTTCAGCACCTGCTGCCTGACACTAATCACTCTGTAGAAAAGATAACTCAAGAGAACAGGACCCTATTCCCATGAACAGGAACCTTCAGCACCTGTCTCCTGTTTCTAATCACACTGCAGGAAAAGAAAGGCAATCAATGGAAACAAGACCCTATTCCTTTGTACAGGAACCTTCAGCACCTGCTTCCCAGCATCATACATTCAAACAAGTAACAGAAATAGATCTCTGAACTTCTTAAGAATGAATGTACTAAACATATGTAGCGTTAAGGAAACATAATACTCAATAAACAACAGAACTGTGTAACTGGTGTTCAGCAAACAGAATTAAAGTAAAGTGCGAATAGCATAAAGAAATTAAACAAACTACAGGGACATTCGGGTGAATCTTGTGAGGAAGGCGGGCCCTTTCCCTCTCACAAGATTCCCCAGGGAAAGAATTAAATTGGAGCGCTCAAAAGGAAATTTTATTCATCTGTCAAAAGAAATGATACATTACAAATGGAGCCTAGCTCCAGTTCTCTCAAACACAATGTTCTCCTGTAGTTTTCAAACTCGAACTCCCCTCTAATGATGATGTCTCCTCTTTTTAAAGAGGAGACATCTCTTACAATTACATGAGAGCAAATCTACGTTTATCCCGAATCTGTTCTTCTTTCTTAAAACAGGCTATTCTGTTCTTCCATAAAAAGATATTGTTACAACAGATACCAAAAGAGTACTATCTTCAGAATAATCCATGTAACCACGTCTTCATGTTGTTGCCATTGTTCCACAAAATGCTCTTCCAGAATCGCAAATTACGAATAGTGGCGGAATTTGCGTGCCTGCTGGCTGTTTCAGCAACGGAGTCGACTGTTTCAGCAACGGAGTCGACTGTTTCAGCAACGAAGTTTGACTGTTTCAGCAACGGCCGATTGTTCTAGCACAGCATATAACTTATCTGTGATCTTTTAGACTTATGTTAGCAACAATCTACTTCGATTAATGATGAAATATAAGAGTAATATGGAATTATATGTAAACAGATTAAATATATAATAAAGAAGAGGATTTTATATACCTTTGGATAAAGTGAATGAAAATGATGATGGAATCATTTTTAAACATGGTTATAAAGGTAAGGTGGTGTCAAAATATATAGTAAAAATGATACATAGTGAGGTCCTAACATCCCCCCCAGCTGAAAGTGTTGCATGTCCTTAGGTAACTCCTAGTTAGAGTCAGAGTCTGAGTACTGACTCTGTGCATGCAAGTTGCTCAAGCAGTAGCTGGAGAAGGTGGCTTCTGTCGGAGCTCGGAATCCTCGATTGTTCTGCAATTGCTGCCATGCTACAACTTCATCTCTGTCAGCCAATTGATAGTGACACTGATATTTTTCTGAAGGCATCCATAGAATTGGAAAATGAAAATGGTAACCAATCCAGTTCTCTCCACAATGTCGAATGCATCTGATGTAGTTAGGTACCCTGGACAGTGCAGCTTGAAGATTATCAGGGCTGAAAGGGTGATATTCTTGTCTTTCCTTACATGACTGCTGCCAAAACATAGTTTTGGCATTCAATGCAGTAGCCTCCTTTACTCTGATTAGCTGTAGACACTTTAAAAGTGTTGAAGCCTATAGTTGTTGTATGTACCTGTGCATTCCTGGCTTCTGCAAGAATTGGTGATATTGTGCTAAAAACATGGCCGGACTTAAAGGTTCCGGTCTAATCCAAAGGAGCCTATTCTCCTCATTATTCCTACTTGCAATAAACGCAGTTTTCCAGGTGATCTGATTGGCCAGGAATGAAACAAATGCCCTAATTTGTACATCACCTACAATTGGAGTGAGATTGACTCTTCTATTCTCAGGCATGGCCTCGTTATGGAGATAAAGTTCACACAACAAATGTTGGTCACTTTCAGGGGCCTCAGCAAAAGTCTTAACAAATTGTTTCGCAGTAAGCAATTCATGAGGTCTGCCATCCTTTATTGCCTTCAATTGAAAATAAACCAAACGTTCAGAGAGGAAGAGAGAATAATTCACAGAGGGTTTTCGGGTAGCCATCAACTTTTTCACTAATGAAAACATCAAAACCAACTTTTCCTTTGATTCCTTGACTTCTTTCTTGGAATCCCTGAGCTGTTGCAATGTCTGTTCCCAAATATCCCAGTTGGCATACATGTGATTCTGCCATGCTAACTTATGCTGTTGTAATATTTTATCTTGATCTACAGCATATTGTTTCTTCCAGTTGTTCATAAGTTCTAATTGTTTCCATGGCAGGGTCTGTGTCCCAGCATTAGAAGTACTGGGTTGGGGCATTGTCTGAGTGGCTGAGCTG
Organism: Pinus albicaulis; assembly: GCA_034641835.2. Lineage (NCBI taxonomy): Eukaryota > Viridiplantae > Streptophyta > Pinopsida > Pinales > Pinaceae > Pinus > Pinus albicaulis. Next base: position 459,040,124 of record CM076575.1, on the reverse strand, counting down.
ACTAGCACAGGGCGGGATATCTGTGGTTGGGGCATTGTCTGAGTGGCTGAGCTGACTAGCACAGGGTGGGATATCTGTGGTTGGGGCATTGTTTGAGTGGCTGAGCTGACTAGCACAGGGCGAGATATCTGTGGTTTAGTTTCTTTTTCCAGAATTTTTGAGGGCCCTACTGGTTCTTGTGTGGCAGTAGGGTGTTCTTCTTTAATTGCAGCTGATGTAGATGCCTCAGATACCTGAATTTTGACTACTTTGTATCCTGCCTGTTGGTAAATGTTACCACACTCATGGCACATGTATTCTCTGCATGGATCCTTATTTTGTGCTGATGCTGTGTGTGCTAGCATGTAGAGATTCAATTCTCTATCAAAGGCCTCTCGTGCCATGATTAATTCATTCTTATAGGCCTCTAGTTCTGACTTCAAAAACTCATTTTCCTCCAATAAAGATGCCATAGTGTGTGAACCCTGTGTGCTGGTTGATTCTGCTGGAGTTGTCTGTTGATCCACAGCTGTAGCTGGTTCTTGTGGAGCAGCTACAGCTGGTTTCCTTGTATTATCATGCTTGGTGTATGATTCTTGTACCACAGTGGCTGGTTCTTGTGTTTCAGCCTCTGGGTAAGTGACTGGTTCTTGTGTGGCAGTCACTGTTTGAGCCATAAACGATGTCATGTTATCCCGGGGCACTGGTTCTTGTGTGGCAGTGCCACCGGACGAGACGGGTTGGGGAATTTGAAATGGGGGTGAGGATTGAAGTTTTAATAGGATAGTGGCAGGGTCAGGGGAAATGGGAGTAACTCATGTTTCAACAGTCATTTTCATTTTCCTTTTTGGTAGGAAAGCAGAGAAGTCACTGTCTTTCCTTTTCTTTGTAGGAGAAGATTCTTTTCTGGGGGAAGGGCTTTCGGAAGAAGTGAAAATTTGGAATGTGGCCCTTGTTCGTCATTTTGAGACAGAGACTGTTGGGGTTCGTCTCTTCCTTTTATGAGTAGGTGGGGATGGGGGTGTTGGAGAGTCATCGCTAGGGATAGGAATAGTGGGAAGGGGTGACTCTACTAAGTGGGACGAACTTGGGGGTAGGTCAACTGGTTCTGAGGACGGAATTACTGGGGAGTCTGGGATATCGTCCAGTTGCCTTTCATAAGAACTCTCAGGAGTTTCTTGGGAACTTCCGGCTTGTTGGGGAATTTCGGCTTGCTGGGGAATTTCGGCTTGCTGGGGAATGAGGAGTGGATTATTCAGAGGGGGATTTTGCTGAGCAAAACCCCTCTGAATTAATAATTGGCATAGACGGTGATGGGTAAGGGATAACAATGGGAATTTAACCCGTCTGCAATAATATGACATGTTTTTGATACAACCAAGTAGATAATAGGGAATATTAACTAATCGACCATGCCTTAAATGATTCATCAAAACGAAGTCGTGCTGATAGACTACCTGGTAACGCCCTTCACATGTCAAGTATTGCTTGATGAATTCAGCTACTGTTGGCCATGGTCGAGGAAGTGAATGCAGACTTATACCGCGGCCTTTAAGTTCAACCGGTTCTTCTGGAAGAAGAAAATCTTGCTGTGCATTTAAAATAACTTGCTTCCTACTGAACCAGCGAGCCCCTATAACCGGCAAACCTGAAACTTGGGCTATGTCCTCCTCTGTAACTGAAATGCGGACCCCTTGAACCACTGAATAATTCCCCTGAAGATTCTGTGCGAACTCTAAAACATGCTGCTGATCAAATTCTCCTAACCTTTCGAAGTATGTTGTCCATCCTGCTTGTTGAAAGATTTGATAGGCCTCCGGGAAAAATTTAAGAAGAGTTATCGAACCAGGGTCGTGTCTGATAGCCGACCCTCCCATAGCTGCTAGCTTGAGTCACATGCAGAGGCGCAGAGAACAGAAACACAGGCTTTGGTCAGGCTAATTGTTGCAACAGAGGTTATGGAGTCTCAATGACGGCGGAAATGGCTATGAAGAATGACGGAGGATTGGATGATGTGAAATGATTATTCAGTTTTCGAAATTCCCCCCCCCCCCTACGTATGGTGAAATGATGGTTAAGCGTGTGGAGATTGTAGTCATTATGAGCGAGATCCTCTCTTTAAAATAATATTTAACTGCATTACATAAAAACCGCATACCTTATATTTTTACCTTTGTCTTTAAAATTCGAAGTATAGAGTGCTTCATGATGGCTTGATATTAATGGAAGAATCTGTAGATTTCTCTGAAATGTAGAACAGGAGCATATCAGGATCTGCTTAGTACTGAGTAATTTTCACCCAAAGGATCTGAAAAGTAATGGAGAACTCAAAAGCTTGTATAGCAGAGGAAAGAAATGATGTTTTAGTGGTGAAAAGATAAATGACAGGTTGCTGAAATTGGTGTTTCAGCAACGGAAAAAATGAACGACATATTGCTGAAACTGGTGTTTCAGCAAGGGGAAAATCAGGAAAATGGGATATAATGAATTGGGTTTAAAACAAGTGGGGGAAATATTTGATAAGGGATAATTTCAGCAGTAAGGAATGGGAAATACTAGCTGAAGGATGATATTTCAGGAATGGTAGAAGTGGGAAAAATGGGAAAAAGGGATATTGCTAGGAAATGGGTTGAGATGAAGGGAACAAGCTTCTATGATTGAAGCTTCAGATCTTCTTATGATGAATCTGTCCTCCTTAATAAACTTTTCCAGAATCTGCAAAATTCAATTGTAATATGCCAACCCTTGACAGGGATTATTAGTTTTAAATCTAATCTAATAAAAAAAAAATACAGTGCAGAAAATTAAATGCTGTGAGGAGCAGAAGACTCCCCTAGAAACAGATAGTGTGTATCAGTCATGCAAGCAGTCTTGAAATCCTCTTTAGAAACAGGGCGCTGGTACAAACGAAGCCTATGACCATTGACTAGTAGAGGTGTTTTAGAATCATCAATTGTTAGAAGTCTTACTGTTCCATTAGAAAAAACAGCATCTACTTCATATGGTCCAAGCCAACGTGTACGTAGCTTACCCTGAAAATTTTCAAACCGAGAGTCATACAACAAGGCCCAATTACCTTTTTGGAACTGCTTATGTTTGATAATTTTATCATGCCACTTCATTCTCTGTTGTTGAATCATGGTTGTTTGATGAATGGCATCTAATCTCTTTTCATCCAATTCAGGAAGCTGCTGCAACCTAGCTGTCTGCACATCAGTCAAATCAAGATTAACAGCTAAAGCAGTTCTTAGAGTTTTGATTTCAAATTCCACAGGAAAAACAACATTTTTACCATAAACCAATTCATAGGGAGAAAAACCTGTAGTGTTTCTCCAAGTAGTTCTGTAAGCCCATAGTGCTTCAGGGAGCCTTTGAGACCAATCCTTCCGGTTGTCCTTCACTGTTTTAGTTAGAATGGATTCTAATACTTTATTTGTGCTTTCCACCTGCCCATTGGCCTGGGGGTGGTATGGTGTAGTCATTTTATGATGAATATGATATTTCTGAAGGGTAGACTTAAAACCATGAGAATTGAATGGAGGTCCTCCATCTGTAACTAGCTCTCTAGGAATTCCAAATCTAGTCAAGATTTCTTCAAATAAGAAAGCTAGGACAGCCTCTTCATTGGCTCTAATAAGTGCTTTGGCCTCCACCCATTTAGTCATATAGTTTGGAGAGACTAATATATAAGTTCTTTGATTGGATGGAGGATTAATGGGTCCTATGAAATCCAAGGCCCATCTTTCAAATGGTTCAGAAACTACCTAGGGGTTTAATGGCATTTGATCTCTATGATTGGGTTGACCCATTCTCTGGCAGCTGTCACAAGCCCTCACATATTTCTTTGCATCCTTAAATAATGAGGGCCAATAGTAACCCATCCTCAAAATTTTGTGTGCTGTTCTTTTATCAACAAAATGCCCTCCACAAGGGCCATCATGACAAGCTTTCAGTATGTCATACACTTCATCTTCCCTAATGCATCTTCGGATTTCTTGATCAAGCCCTGTGTAGAAAAGACACCCACTTATCCAGCTATACCTGGCACTTTGTTGAAAAATTCTTCTCTTTTCTCTGTATGACAGGTGTGATGGTAATTTTCCTGCAACCAAATAATTGGCAATATCTGCATACCATGGAGAGTGAGCAGAAACTGCAAACAAATACTCATCGGGAAAAGAATCATCTACTGGAATATTATTATCATTTTTTAACCGTGAAAGGAAATCAGCCACCACATTTTCTTTACCAGGCCGATCTATAATTGTGATATCAAATTCCTGCAGTAATAATAGCCATCTGGTAACTCTAGCATTTGTAACAGATTTGTTCATTAAATACTTAATAGCCGAGTGATCAGTGTGGACAAAAGTAGAATAACCAGTGATATAATGTCGAAATTTATTAATGGCATAAATTACTGCAAGAAACTCCTTTTCGATAACTGTATAATTAAGCTCAACAAGGGTCATATTCTTACTGATAAAGTAGATAGCATAAGGAAGATGATTCTCCTCTTGTCCCAAGACAGCTCCAATTGCAGTGTCTGAAGCATCAGAAGATATATGAAAAGGGAGGGCCCAATCAGGTCCCCTCAAAATAGGAGCGATAGATAGCTGATGCTTGAGTTCTACAAAGGCTTTCTGACAAGAATTAGTCCACTTAAATTCAACATTTTTCGTAAGCAACACAAATAATGGAGAAGCTATCTTAGAAAAGTCTTTAATAAATCTTCTGTAGTATCCAGCATGTCCTAGAAAACTTCTCACATCAGTTTGTGTTTTAGGAACAGAAAGATTCTGAATGACCACAATTTTAGATGGATCTACCTGAATACCTTGAGATGAAATAAAATGTCCAAGCACTACTCCTTCACTCATCATCATATGACATTTTTCAGTACTTAGGGAGAGGTGAGCTTGTATACATCGTTTAAGTACCTTCTCAAGATTTTGTAATGCATCGTCAAAAGACACACCATAAGGAGTAAAATCATCCATAAATATTTCCATAGAGTCATTCAGCATATCAGAAAAGATTCCTATAACAGCCCTCTGAAAAGTTGTTGGTGCATTACATAGCCCAAATGGAAGAACTCTATAAGCAAAAGTTCCCCAAGGGCTAGTGAAAATGGTCTTGTCCTGGTCTTGGGGTGCAATTCTAATCTGATTATACCCACTGAATCCATCTAGAAAAGAAAAGAATTTCTTCCCTGCCAGACTATCCAACACCTGATCAATGAAAGGTAAAGGAAAGTGATCCTTTTGAGTAGCTTTGTTCAAGGCTTTGTAGTCAACACATACTCTCCATTTCCCGTTTTTCTTAGGGACAATTACCAATGGGGAAACCCATTCACTGTCAGATATGGGGTATATAAATCTTGCATTAAGCAATTTCTGAAGTTCTTCTTTAACAATTTCTCGTAAATTAGGGTTCATTCGTCTTTGGGGTTGACAGACTGGTCGACATCCCTCTTTAATGTAAATTCGGTGAGTACATAGTTCAGAAGAGATTCCTTTCATATCTGTGTAATCCCATGCAAATGCTTCCTTATTTTCATGCAATAACTTCATTAACTGTTGTGTTTCAGCAACTGTTAGATCAGGATTTATGTTTAATGTCTTGCCAGGTTCAATTTCAACTGTTATACTTTTAGATGAGATGGTGGTTAATGTCTGAGATAAGTCTTCAGATTCAATCTTTTATTGGGTATGTGTTTCAAAAATTGCAGTCAATTGATTGTGTGTTTCAGCAATTACAGAAGAAGGTTCACAAATAAAATTATTAATTATTTCATCCTCTGTATTGTCTTTAAGAGTTAAAGCTTGTCCAATAGTTAGAATGGGCTGAACAACATTATCATCATAATTCATCCACATAGAATCTTCATTATTAATTATGGGTGTAGCATGAGGATAAAGAGTAAGCTGCTTGGTTTCATAACCATTAGAAATTGTCATTGAACCAGATCTGCAACTGATAAAGGCATCAGCTGTGGCCAGCCATGGCCTCCCCAGAATTAAAGGATGTCCCCCCAACTTTGTTTTAGTTTGCAATACAACAAAATCAGCTGGGTAATTCCAGGATTCAACTGAGATAAGTAGATCTTCAACAACTCCTTCAGGTTTAATTGTAGAACGGTCAACCAACTCTAGAATGGTAGGTGTATCTCTGATTGTGTTATTCAGCTGTAACAATTGTGAAGTTTCAAGAGTCATTATGTTTATTGCAACACCTAAATCTACCAGAACTTGAGGAATCATTGTTTTACCAATTTGAACTGTCACGGTAGGATGGCCGGGATCACCATATTTCACAGGAGGGGTTTTTCCGGACATTAATGCAGATAAGTCACCCATCACATGTATTGTAAGAGGATCTTTAGTTTTCCTACCAGGTTTCTTAACACAAATATCCCTTATTGTTCTGGCATAAATTGGTACATCTCTTAATACTTGTAAAAGTGGAATTTTAACATACAAATTTTGCAATTCCCCTAAAAGATTAAAAGCAAGTGTTTCAGGCGTTCTAGTTAAAACCAAACGCTCGGGGAATGGTGGTTCTGTTATTTCAACACTCTTGTTAGAAGGTGGTTGTGCTTTCTTATGTTTCTCAGTTTCCTCTTTATCAGAATCAAAAGAAGTTATGTCATCAATAATAGGCTCTACTATTTTCCCGGATCTTAAATGAATATCATTACATTGCATAGTAGGAAATATAGGCTGATTCTGAATATCAATGACTTGCACAACTTTATTATTGGGGTTAGGATTTGGTTGCACAGGTAGCTGGGGTCTCATTTGGTTATTTGGCGGAGCATTCGATGGCAAAGGAAGTGGTTGTTGGAATTGAGGCAATTGATTTGGATACGGGAGTTGTTGGCTTCTCCAATTTGAATTCCAAGGGTTAAAAGAAGATGGCTACTGTGGAGGCCAAGGAGTCCACATTGTAGGATCAACAAAGGGAGGGTTTGATTGTTGCATGGGTGGGAAATTCATTTGATTAAAGGGTGGTTATTGCATTTGATTAAAGGGAGGGTAATTTGTTTGACCGAAAGTAGAATAATTATTCCAACGATTAAATGGCATACTAGAGTTCATACCTTGTCCTTTTGGTTTCCATTGTCTTCTTTGAGTTAGCAAGTAAACTGCTTCAGCTTCTTCTTCCGTTGGTTGCAATGCTGCCTTTATTCCTGGTAGAGATGGACATTGTTTTGTTTCATGATCTTTCTCACAAAGGGTGCAGATTGGTATTTTGTCCAATGGGCATTCCCTTAGTGGATGTTTATCTCTGCACTTTGGGCAAAAGACAGCCAGAGTTGCTTCTGCTTTAGCCTGCTTCTTCTTAACCTGCAAAGTGTCAATTTGTGAAGCAAAAGAACTTAACATCTCAGTTTTAAATTCTTCAAGTAAATTACCTATTTTAGCTCTTGTTGCTCCCCCACTGGCTGATTTCTGCACTCTTGAATAGGTGGGATCTCTATTACTTACTCTGTTCCTTGCAGCTCCCCTTGAACACTTCTTACAAAGTTCAACAATCTCATCATATGATTCTTTAGATATATCTCCCTTGCCAAGCATGTTTAACATGTCTAAACAATCATCCCTTAAACCTCTAAGTAATATTGTTTTGCGAATTTCCTTACTTATATTCGGATGATCAGATCTCTGTATATTGTACTGCAGCCTTTCTACGTAGTTCTCCATATTCTCGTCCGGCTTTTGTGCCATATTGAATAGTTCATCCTTCTTTTCTCTCGTCCGACAATAGTCTTGATATTTAAGCAGAAATTTCTGTTTTATCTGCTCCCATGTTGTGATTACCTGACTCCCAAGGCTCATGAACCATCTTAAAGCATTTCCTTTTAATGTTGTTGGAAACAGTTTCAACTTTTGAGCATTAGTAACATAATCATAACTTCTGCATAATATATCAAATTCAAAAAGAAATTCATCCGGATCTTCGGAGGATAAACCATGGAAGTTAGGTAAAGCTGACAATGGAATGTTTTTCATAGGAGTTGTTCCTCTAGGGAGATCACTGATAGGAAATCCCAAGGTAGAGAGAGAATTTTCATCCTTTCCTTCTCCTTCAGGATCCACACGTCCTCCACCAAAGAAGTCTTCGTTGTTTCCTTCCGTTGGTTGTTCTCCTACTGCACTTGCTTGATCGTCAAAATCTTCTACTGGCTCTTCAATGTTTTCCACTGGTCATCCAACACTCTCTATTATTTCCTCAATGTGCTCTGCTGATTTGCTAGCACTTTCTTCTGACTCTCCAGCACTGACTGTTGGTTCTTTAATCACTGGCTCCTCTATGTTTTCAGGACCCACAACTTCCTCTGTTTTGTAATCTGATTGAGGGGAGTGCTGAAGTTTTGGTCTTCGAGAACTTAATCTCTGTGATGATTCAGCCTTTGACACAATCTCGTCAATAAAAGTCTTTCTTCCTCCCCTTCCTTTGCCTTTGCCACCTGTGGGGTTAGTTTTCTTCTGGTTTCCGCGTCCTCTCATAAAATCTGCACATCTAGAAAGAAAATATTAATGCTTTTGAAATCTACAATTGCCTTCCCCGGCAACGGCGCCAAAATGTTGGTCGCTTTAATTTTTTTCACAATTCAAGCTCCACATAAATTGTCAACCCGAGGAAGTCTGTTTATTCCAAAGACAATCACGCACTGGATATGCTCAATTCCAAAAGCAAAAAAAATGTTGTAGTAAAAAGCCACACAATTATTAATCATACAAATCTAATTATTCACACCCTGTTTAATCAAAGCTGAAGTTACTTATGTTATAGTAGAAGTAATTCCTATATTGCAGTTTAGAATCCAAATAAAGGGAAATCAATCTGCAGGAAAGGAAACCAATCAACCATAACAGGGAACAGGACCCTATTCCTTTAAATAGGAACTTCAGCACCTGCTGCCTGACACTAATCACTCTGTAGAAAAGATAAGCTCAAGAGAACATGACCCTATTCCCATGAACAGGAACCTTCAGCACCTGTCTCCTGTTTCTAATCACACTGCAGGAAAAGAAAGGAAATCAATGGAAACAGGACCCTATTCCTTTGTACAGGAACCTTCAGCACCTGCTTCCCAGCATCAATCTTACATTCAAGCAAATAACAGAAATAGATTTCTCAACTTCTTAAGAATGAATGTACTAAACACATGCAACGTTAAAAGAAAACAGAATGCTCAATAAATTACAGAACTGGGTAACTAGTGTTTCAGCAAACAGAATTAAAGTAAAGTGCGAATAGCATAAAGAAATCAAACAAACTACAGGAACAGTCGGGTGAATCTTGTGAGGAAGGCGGGCCCTTTCCTTCTCACAAGATTCCCCAAAGAAGGATTAAATCGAAGCGCTCAAAAGGGAATTTTATTCATCTGTCAAAAGAAATGATACATTACAAATGGAGTCTAGCTCCCGTCCTTTCAAACACAATGTTCTCCTGTAGTTTTCAAGCTCCCTTCTAATGATGATGTCTCCTCTTTTTAAAGAGGAGACATCTCTTACAATTACATTGGAGCAAATCTATGTTTATCCCAAATCTGTTCTTCTTTCTTAAAACAGGGCTATTCTGTTCTTCCATAAAAAGATATTGTTACAACAGATACAAAAAGAGTGCTATCTTCAGAATAATCCGTGTAACCACGTCTTCATGTTGTTGCAGTATTTAATAAATACTCTTCCGAATCACAAAATTACGAATAGTAGTAGTAGAATTTAAAAGCCTCCACGCTATTTCGTAATAGGTGGTATATTTGACAGCGATGGTACATTTTATTTAATATGATTTAATTTATTTCATGTGATCGATGTTTCAAAAATACATCATAATTATTTGATCTTTGAGCTTGTATTTCTTGCAGCAACAATCTACTTCGATTAATGATGAAATATAAGAGTAATATGGAATTATATGTAAACAGATTAAATATATAATAAAGAAGAGGATTTTATATACCTTTGGATAAAGTGAATGAAAATGATGATGGAATCCTTTTTAACATGGTTATAAAGGTAAGGTGGTGTCAAAATATATAGTAAAAATGATACATAGTGAGGTCCTAACAACTGTGATGCCTAATTTGCTTTAAATCCATTTTTTCCAAAAGAATATCACTGTTGTTTATACAAGGTTGATTTGTAGGGCTGGCCATAAACTGCACTTCTTCTGATTTCCATAGTAAACTGAAACAGCATGAAACTTTCTCCTGAGGTGCTCTTTTTGCTCACACTTAGCTTGGTATCATCAATTAGTACATCCCTTCAGAGATGTAAAAACAGATGCTTTTGCAGTTTGAAGGTCTTCTTTGATGTTTCATGGGGATCATGCTTGATCTAATCATATTTCCTCAGACAGGGGAAACTCATTCTTTTCTTGTTTTGAACATTCCTGAGCCTTGTTAGAAAACAAAACAAAGTGACCTCTTTGATGGTGCATGACCTAGGGATAGACAAGGGTTTTGGCTTTGGCAAATAACAAGACATGATGGCTGACTGATATTGAAGATAGATTTTTTGGCTTAAAACAGTCTTGCCAAGGAATTTTCCCTAAAACACCATCACCTAGACCTACACACTTTGTCATGGATTTTGAATAGATTTTTGGGCATGAGTAAGTTATCACATGACAAAGTGATCAGTGAGAGAGGGGTAGATACTTTGTTAAATGTTGGACAGTGAGTTGCATGAGAAACAAAGGATTTTGATGGTAGAGAGGCAAACTTATAACAGATATATAGGGAGGCCTTGTTGAATTGAGATAGGTAGGGAAACTGAAAGGTTTTTCTCATTATAGGCTGAAGGAGAGGGCTAGGAAAAAAAAAATTGTTTGAGGTGTTTTCTAGATGACAAATTGACAGATATATATTAGCTTCTAGAAAACTTAGCCAAGGAATCTAGTCATCAAAATAGGTGAAAATACTGATGACTAACAGTGGCTCAATTTGGGGAGGGCAGCTCCTTTTCAGGAGGTGTCTAGAATTGTAGATCTCTGGCTTGTGAAGACCAGTGCCTTATCCATTGGCGCAAATTCCTCTCTTTCTTGAAGCTATTTCTGAAAATTTACAGCATGATTAGCATCAACCTCATCTCTACCTACCCAGCTATATTTCCTAGCATTTTTTCTTCTTTAGGTGCGCTTGGACTATCAACCCTTTGACATGATATTTTTGAAAAAAGGAAAACTATCTACTTCTACACTTATATATTTCAAGAGTTCAGATTAGACTGATGAACTCCTTTGATTCTCTACCTATGCTAGATCAACTGTCAAGATTAAGCTGTTTGACAGGATTTTATTCACTAAACTAAAACATGAAATTGAAAAATGACCAAATCAAGATTAGAAGGTCTGATTTGTCATGTGTTTGTGGCATAAAATACAAGCTGCACACAAATATTATTTTTGCACAAAATGAGGTTTAGAAAAATCAGGGCTAGGATACATAGTTTGTTTTTCATCCCCGTTTTCCTCTTTGGTTCTGTTTTGAGTGTGTGGAACCAGTATCTTTTCCTAATCTACTTTTTTTGACAAGTCAAGCTTACACATTTTGACTATCATTTCTTTCACTAACTTAGCAGCAATCAATTTAAAACATGTTTAGTTATGATTAGGCTATATAACTGAACAAGATATATTTTGAGCAATAGTAGTGGCATTTAGACTTGCGCACTTTCAGCATGACTATTTTTTAACATGGGGATTTTCTGCCATCTTTAAAACTGCCCTCTTTTCGACTTTTCTAATGTTTTTTGTATTTTCTGTTTTTGACTTATTTCTTTTTCTTCAAACAATCTAGAACTGAAAAGATGCTCGCAAGGCTGAACCTATTTTTCACACCTATCTATCTATCCTAATCTAACCTATACACAACATACATTCATTTAGTGAAATCTCTTTTCCAACAAAGCCAACCAAGTAGATGATTCCATGAGGGATTTAGTTTCAGCTTTTTTAGAGTGCTGAAGAAATGAAAAGGCCACTTCCACTTTGCTTGTTTTTTAACAGTAGTGCCTAAAATTTTTCTCACTCTTTGCAACAGACTGTTCTGGGTGGAACACACTACTCCTTCAGATTTCTCAAAGAAAACAACAAATGGATCTTGGAATAATACCTGATCTAGAGGATTTGATATATAAGCTTCATTCAGGACTACTCTTTCTTCCACTTGGCAATGTTTGGGACTCTCTTGGGAAAGAAACTCTTCCCCTTGCTCAGATCACTTAAAGTGTCAGACTCATCATATATTGCAGTGTAGTCTTCTTTCCAAACTGATGTGTTCTGATTAAGTGGACTGAAAACTGTGTGAAGGTCATCATGTTGATGAGCATGGATACACTTTGGCAGTAAATCCTCTTGAGACGATAGTGTGACAACTCTCATGTGATTATCAACCTCTATTTCTTCATCTGCAATTTGTAACTCAATGGAACTTGGTGGCTGCAAATCTGGAGTTAAGGAGGATTCCATGTCCAAAATGATTTCCTCAACCATTTCAGGAAAAGGCTTCTTATGGACAACTTGCTCAAGAATTTCATCATCCTCCTCAACCTCATCATCCAAGCTGAAAGACTGCTGATTTCCAATTATGTGAATGTTATTTTTGATGGACTGAAGTGAAGTAGAGAAAAAAGACAGAGAGTCTTCACTTACTTCTAAACTCTCAAGGCTTTCCTCATCAGTGTCATAAGTGACCTGTCTTGGCTGATTGATGCTTTCAATCTCATGACGGTGAACTTCATCCCACACATCAACTGTTGATGGTTCTGCAAGGTTAGCTTCTGCTTGGATATCATAATCATCAATATATTGATCAAACCTTGGAGAATCATTAATATAAATAATGTCACCAGCCATGCATATTGGACTATCAGATTTTTTATCTTCAAATTGATTTACAACTCTATTTTTTGACTTATGGTATGCAAGATTAGCAGGAGAAAGATCAGAAAATTTTTGTTCATATGAAGTTTTAGAGGCCGTTTGCATGTTTATGAGTTGATCTATCTCCTATTCAGTTAAAAAGGGAGGCATTTTTATCTCTCTTTGGATATAACTACAATAATCCTCTTTCTCTTGGGAAAGCTGATTTGGAGGATGAATGTCTTTTTGGGCTTCACCTATGAGAGATGATGAATCATCACTTGTGCCTTTAGAGAGATCCTGTGGGTTCTCTTTCCTTTCTTGATTGTTTTCATCTTCAACCAATTCTTTGTGATGTTGAGGATAGTTAGCATGTAATTCATGAGTTGCTTCTGATAGATTTTTAGGAGGCCAATTCGCTCGTATGAACTCAAATGACTCAAAGCATAAAGGTAGAGATTCTACAAGTTTTAATTTTTCTTCTATTTCAGATTTGAATTCATCCTCAATCAACTCTTCTTGATGTTTGGGATAAGAAGCATGGGATTCATGAGTTGCCTCTGATAGATTCTTAGGAGGCCAATTTGCTCGTATGAACTCAAATGACTCAAAGCATAAATGTAGAGATCCTACAGGTTTTGATTTTTCTTCCATTTCAGATTCTGTGATTTCAAGATGGCTGATAGATTCTTTAGAGCATTCCTCTATGTTCTTATTTGCAACTTTCTCATTAGGCACATTTTGTTTGTTACTCTTGTCTTTTAATAGTTGAGTGTGTTCTTCCTAAGGAAAAAGTGTAGGTTGGTTTGAATAAGTAGTGTTAACCTTAACTTTGTGTCTTTCTCTTTTCCTGTCAAGTAGATGCATTAGTTTTCTGAAATAATATACCATTTTTTTCAACTTTTCCACTATGTTATCACTTGGATCCATCTTTTCTTGATTTATGTGAGAGTTAACTTGATCAAGGGTTTCCCGAATAACTGCTAAGTATATATGTATATGAAAATTTATGAGGTGTAGCAAGGGGTCATCAACCTTTTCATCTCGAAATATAGGTAGGTTTTCTATCCAATTTATGTCAGGCATTTTGTGTGGGGATCCAGGGATATTTTCTCTACTCATCAGAGCATATCTCCTTTGTATCCTTGGATCCATCCTTGTTAAATCAGAAAGGATCACTGTGTCTTTTAAACCAATCTAAAGTTCTCTACCAGTGGAGTCTTTTGGTCTAATGAGGGTTGTGGAGTCGCCAGGTGGAAGATTTGAACTTTTCTGTCCACCATCAGCATGATTGGGATTGATCAATGTATTCCCATGAGATTTTTATAAGGACTAGTGGAGTAATAGGCCTACTGGAGGCTAGTGGAGTCGCCAGGTGGATGTTTTTAGTTGTTTTGAGGGTATATGTGTATTTTCCACCACCAATAATGACAAAAAACCAATCTAAGGATGTTTTTGGGGTTTTCTGAGTTTCTTTACGTAGCCCTAAGGTTTGTAAGAGTGTCCTATAGTTGGGTCATCATTTTGCTAGGATGGTGAGACAACCAGATTCTACTCTTTTGACAATATTTTAGTCTTCTAAGTTTGAATGAGACTTTGAGAGCTCCCAAGGGATACCTAGGATGTTTTGACTCAAAGTCCCACCGTGATTGCCATTATGTTAGTGAGCGGTGGGGTAAATCGACAAGATAGCTTTCTTAAGGGATGCTGAAAAGTTTAGGGAGGTCTAAGTTTGTTTATTACTCAGAGTTCCACCATGATCACCAATATGTTAGGGTCCCGTGATTTGGCATATTGGCAAGCCAAGTGATAGGGTAACAACAAACTTACTTTGGAGTCCTAGGACTTAGCCTTCCTGGACTCAGAGAGGGCTCTCTCTATTATGCAAAGGATGTAAACTTGTTTACTTTCTATGTATTTGATTTTAGGCTAGTTGCTAAGTATGTTTTGGTTTGTTTTAGGTTTTTTGAGGGAGAACTGATCAAAGGATAAATAAATAAAAATATTTTCAGATCAACTGCGCTATGGGGTCGAAAAGGTCGAGACTGTCTCAAATGGTGGACAAGGTATATTGCAGGGCCGATTTGGTAGAGATAAATGGATTCTTTTAGGTGAAGTGAAATGAGATGGACACTAAGTTTGTGAGAAACAAAGAGGTTTTAAGCATAAATAGTTTTACAGAAAACATTTTTTTACAGCAAAAATTCATGTTGTAGGGCTAACCATTGATCACTATAAATGAAACTCAAACTGATAGATGAATAAAATAAACATTCAGGTGATACATAAAAGTATAAGACCCTCTAAATTTGGGAAAATCACCTTCAAACTTTTGGGAAAACAAATAATTCAAACAAACAACTCAATCTATGAAGAGGGAACTCCTAAACATCATATTTTGAGCTATCGGGAACTTTGAACTAAGATTGCAGAGCATGGGAAAAGGGAAAGATCGAAGCAAGACCTCTTTGGTTTAACTAGGACAATCAAATATTCAGAGAAAGGTTTCAGTGATGAGGTTTTGGTTAGCTATGAGTAAGCAGGGCATACCGTGAATCATACTAGATAGCATACATAATAACCATTAATGAAATTGATAACAAGTTCTTGGGGTATCAAAGAGCAGTTAAGAATTCTTTGACATAACTAAGAAAGAAGAAAAACATAGAAGCTGTAATGAATCAGGAAACTTGAGGTGCCTCCATGGGCATGTCTCAAATATATTTTTTATTGGCCTACATCAAGCAAGAAGCATGAAAACATGTATGATAAAATAAGGAAACATAACAGATAAGAAACACTATACCATTCACCAAGCCATGGAATCCTACAAACAATCCTCTTCCACCATCCAAGTCAAACAAGAAATTATCCACTTCATGAGACAAAGTATTTCTTCAAAGCTTGTAATACTATGTATTTCTCTATAATATCAAGTTCAACCTCCTGTTACAATGAAATCTCTTGGAATATATAGGACAAAGAGAAAGAAACTATCCAAGAGCATATAGAAGGCCATTGGCCTATTACAAATATCTGATTTTGTCCTTGAGGCTTTGCAAAGCCCAAGGCACAAAATATATTCAAAAATATATATTTAAGCTAATAATAGAAAGAAAATTGACTTTTAATCACTGAAATGGCGATAAAAATAGCTAAACTCACATTTGGAGGAGCATATTCAGAAAACTGCCTTTTTAGCCAAAATGTTACAGGAGTGTAGCAGTAGAAAGAAGCTTGTTTTGCAGACAACTTTTGAGGGACCTCCCGATGTCGAAACGAGGCCTATGATAGCTCGTTGGAAAGAAATGGATGTATAGTTTCTGGAACTACTTGATTTTTCCCAAAAGTATCCCTAAAATTATGTCAAAAGGTGGACTAAGGGAGAAAACCCAGGGGGGTCTCATCTGCTGATATTTGAGGCAGAAAGGTGAATTTTTACTAATTTTTGCCTCTTTGGGGGACCAAAACACCTCCTTTGGATCTGAAAATTTGTGAGTAGTTACCCCCAAATTTAATCCATCCAAAAAAATGACTTTCATGAGCCGAGGATGCTCCTAGCACCCATGGAAATGCCTAGAAAAATGTGCAATTAGGGCCAAAAAACACAGAAAGAAAAATCATGTCAAAATTTGCTCAATTTTGGCGAGCAAGCCCATCACGGGTTCTTAGAAGCATGCAAGGAAGATGAGGCTAGGATTTGAAGCCGAGATTGGTCTTTTCCTCTTTTTTCTGCTGGGCACCTCCTTGGGCAGTTTTGAGTTTGGCTCACTAATTTGTGCTTGTTTGTCATTACTGTGACTGCCTTCATCTGCCTTTTGATATATTAGGCTCTCAACCTCTTATAGTTTTTTAAGGGCCTGTCTCTGTTTTGTAAATGAGGAATGTTTTTTAAAAAAATTGGCTTTGTAACTTCTCTTGTTTATCATTTGCAAAATTTCCGTTTAGACAGAACTTTGCCCAACCTTTTTATCAATTGAAGAAGTTTCTCTTCAACCCTTGAAACTTGTAATTGTCATCTGATGGAGGTACCAAGCGCAAAAATACTTTTTTTTTCTATTTCTTTTTAAATAGACCATTTAGGGGAAAAAATGTGATCTTTCCACTTGTCATTCTTGAATATCCTTAAACAACTGTGGGCCCTCTGCTTACTTGTGAAGGAGGCCTGTAAACACTGTGTTTTTGCCATATCTGTTAGCCATTTGAGAAGTATTCTTGAACAAGTTGTCTGTGGGCCCTCAATGTTTGATACACTGTATGGGTGCCTTTTGACCTCGGTCAATCAACTAGAAAATGTCCATGCACAAACTGTTAGTGGATTTTTTAGACAAATCATGTTTATCATTGGAAAGAGATCCTGTGCTTGTCATTTAAGGTAGACTTATTTAGTACTGTGGGGGATAGCCTTTCTTCTCTGGACGGAGATCTTTGATCTGTCAATGTTAAACTTTGAGGAAAGGTACTTGTTCCAAATCTATGCCCTTTGAGACTGTGCCTTTACACTCTGCTTATCTTTTGAAGGAGGCTTCCTACACACAGTCTTTGTGACCCTTCAGACATACCATGAGGCACCCTACTAAATCTGCTGATGGAGGTCCTAAAGACTATAAACTTCATTCATTTCAAAACAGTGACCCCTATCTGTTTGCTTTGAAAAATAAAAATAGAAGGTAACAGTAAATTTTTGGTAATTATCCTTGATGAAATCATTTGAATCAGGATGCCTTTTGCTTCATGAGGACTGTTATGCATCCTTGAAACAACTCTTTTTTCCCTTGACTGTATACTCATAATGTGTGGTGAACTTGTCTGTGACAGCCTTTCAAATTTTAGTTCCTGATGAAGTATAAGAAGCAGTTGTCTTTCTTATACTTTCACTGTGATGCCTAATTTGCTTTAAAGCCCTTTTTTCTAGAAGACTATCACTGTTGTTTGTACAAGGCTGATTTGTAGGGTTGGCCATAAACTACACTTCTTCTGATTTCCATAGTAAACTGACACAACATGAAACTTTCTCTTGAGGTGCTCTTTTTGCTCACACTTAGCTTGGTGTCATCAATCAGTACATCCCTGTAGAGATGTAAAAACAAATGCTTTTGCAGTTTGAAGGGCTTCTTTGATGTTTCATGGGGATCATGCCTGATCTAATCATATTTCTTCAGACAGGGGAAACTCCTTCTTTTCTTGTTTTGAACATTCCTGAGCCTTGTTAGAAAAAAAAACAAAGTGACCTCTTTGATGGTGCGTGACCTAGGGATAGACAAGGGTTTTGGCTTTGGAAAATAAAAAAACATGATGGCTGACTGATATTGAAGACAAAGTTTTTGGCTTAAAACAGTCTTGCCAAGGAAATTTCCCTAAAACACCATCACCTAGACCTACGCACTTTGTCATGGATTTTGAATAGCTTTTTGGTCATGAGTAAGTTATCACATGACAAAGTGATCAGTGAGAGAGGGGTAGATACTTTGTTAAATGTTGGACAGTGAGTTGCATGAGAAATAAAGGATTTTGATGGTAGAGAGGCAAACTTATAACAGATATCGACAGGGAGGCCTTGCTGAATTGAGATAGGTAGGGAAACTAAAAGGTTTTTCTCATTATAGGCTGAAGGAGAGGGGTAGGAAAACAAAAATTTGTTTGAGGTGTTTTTTAGATGACAAATTGACAGATATAGATTAGCTTCTAGAAAACTCAGCCAAGGAATCTAGTCATAAAAATAGGTAAAAATAATGATGACTAACATAATGCGGTTGAGTTGCGAAGTGCGATAGGGCAGAAAGTCATGGTGATGCGATTTGTGAAAGAGAAAAATTGAGATGAGATAAAGTTGCCTCAATTAACGTGAAGGGACGCTTGCAGAAGTGATGTGTAGGCGGAGAAAGGTTAGATGAAGTGTTAAGGTTAAAGAACTTTTAATAAAGGTTTAAAAGATACAGGTTGGACTAAAGAGAGCTTCTGCCAACAAAATTTATGATGAATAAAGTGGGTTTATGAATATAAAAGAGGTTTTATGAAGCTATTCAGATGCTCATGAAAAATTGGGAACATATACTCTATTTCAAGTATAATCTTGGGTTAAGGCGAGGTTGATAGTTAGCCCTGTATCATTTTTGGTATGAGAGTGAGACTAGTGCTCTTTGGGGTTGTTTATTCAAATTTTGAATTATTCTCAGTATGTGTAGAATTTTCATTGGTAATAGATCCATATACAAGGAGTTATGGTCTGAAAGGAATTGGTCGTTGGGAGATCAAAACACAAAATATTTTATGTAGAGAATAATCTTGAAATGTTGTAGGAAATGAAGACTTTAGCCATTTCATTCAATATAGACTGCGGAAATAGGTTTGAGGAAGATAAGACCAGGGAAGGATCTTGTAAGTTTTGAAAACTTTAATGATATATGTATGTGAATATAAGTAGCAACAAGAAATTGCAGTCAGGTAGCTGTGAAAAAGGACAAGGGAGAAAGTGAAGAAATTGTAGCAAGAGATGTTGTAAGGAAATGAATAGAACATGGATGTTCTCAGAAGGAAAAGGAAATTAGTTGGAAGAAGAACTGAATTTCAGACAGTGAAAAGTAAAGCAACATGTTTATTGTCCAAGCCAATGAAAGCTTAAGGAGACAAGATCATTGGAATATCTCTCAGGTATGAGTTATATTTTAATATTTGGTCTAATTTGAATTAGCTTCACAGTGAAGAGAATGATAACAACCAATACACAGAAACAGACTATGCAAAGGGAAGAGAAGTTGTATTAGTGGCAAATTCAGCAAAGGAGATTGTTGTAGAAAATAAGAGAATAGAAGAGTTCTCAAAACAAAGAGAGGGGCAGGTGATCACTGGTTACAAAATATTGACATCGTTGGAAGCTGAGGAGCAAGGGTGCTCAAAAGAGGGCTTTTTGTAGAAACCCAAGGAAATATACCAAGATTATGACTTGGTGTAGGTGACAAGTAAAGACTTGTTACAAAGAAATGAGAGAGGATTATTGTAAGCTCACAATGGGAAAAGGGAGTCCACATAAAGAAGTCGAGATGACTATTAGGGGTCATGAGAGAAGCCACAAGAGAAGAAAGAAAGATGTTATGGAAAATGGCAAGGGAAAGAAGACGAGTCAAGAATTACTTGATAAAGACATTTTTGAATTGAAATAAAGTATTGATGCAATAATAATGTTTCTTGAAGATCGTGAAAGGGGCCAAAGGTATGGTTGGACGATGAGAATAAAGAAGATAAAATGGGAGTTGTTGTGGAAACAAATAAAGAGGAGAATTGTAATATTCCCAAATGGGAAAAGCAGGAATATAGTGCAAAATAATGGAACAATGTTGCAGATCATCATTTATAAAGTAAGAGGCCAATATGGAGACCTTTCGCATGTCATTACAACAGAAAAATGTACATAATAAATGGGCCATAAGATGCATAACAGGAAATAAAGTCTCCAATGAAAAAAAATCACTCAATATGAGGTGTTGCAACCATATATAAAAGCTGGAAAACCCTTACAACATTATTTTATTTGATTTGAAACAACAGTAGATTATAAATCAGATATAGAGCTGATATGTGCCTCAAAATTTAGATCTATATCATATCCATGCACTATAAAAGCTCCTCTAAAGAACCCCTTGAGGGTTTTCAGCAAAACACCAAGTACAAGATGTAGATCTGATATCTAAGACTGTAGATATATTGAAAAATAAAGATCTGGAAAGTGTGGCTCATCTGATATGATCAATAAAATATCCTCCTTCAATAGATATTAAAAGTGAAGGGAAGATCCCTAACACTAGAAAATCAGCTCTCCAAATGGTGTGTTAAACCACCCTGCAACTCCTCCTACAAAAATAACTCAGATCTGAAAGTAAACTGTGCTGTAGGGATCAAAACAAGGTTGGCCTGATGCCAAGATCTGAAGATGAGCTCCAAATCCTTCAATATTGTCCTCCCAATGAAGTGGAAACCTCCTCCACTGAAAAGGAGCACTGAAATGGCCTAGATCTGAAAGATCTAGTCTCCACTTGCTGCAGCTTGCAAAAACAACCAAACCTTCAACAAGATCTGCGCTGTAGTTGAAAGAAGAAGCTTGGCTCTAAGGCAGATAGTGGACAATGTAATACAAACTCTCCCAAGAGCTACTCAATGGGAAGAGGTGGGATTCCTGATCAGGAACACCGAATGCTAAATAACATTCAATCTCAACTAAACAACAAGAGAAAGATATATGTCTAAACATACCATATATTCAGAAAATATCATATACATCAACAACCTTCTAATGCTGCCATCCTCTTCCTTTTATAAGTAAAGAGTTTGCAAACCCTAAACCACATCCAATTATAACACTCCTTTCACACAAAGCACCTCCATCTAAAACTGCGTTGTCTTTCATTAATGGTCAGTCCTCCATGACAATGTTGTAGATTCTGTCAGGGTTGACCCAGTCAAAATGTTCCAGCCCCTTTCACACCTAAGGGTGCTTAATTAAGCTGCCAAGATTTATCCTTTTCACATTTGGCATTGATTTATTCATTATTAAGGAGAACTAAGGATCTCCTTTGTCATCTTATTTATTAAACAAATCAACAAACAAAATTGAATATTCCAACTAGCTCATGGCTAATTGGGAATATTATAGTCCTCCCTTCCCAAATGTTGCTTGTCCTCAAGCAACTAACAAGGTGAGTGATGCAACTCTTCTCCTCCTCAATTGGTGACACCAACATGTGATAAGCTTCCTCCATAAGCTAAGTGTTCACCAGTCCATCCCTCCATGAATTTCTCCTCCAAATTTCTCATGAGATGTAAATAATCTATCCCATAAGGAGACAATAGCTCAAATGAAACAAACATGTTTAGCCCAATGTTCTCCCTGAAACATGTAGCATAAGGTACATGGAGAATATCCATTCCATAGGGCACATACATATCTCCCATCCTCCCTTCATATATTCCCATAAAAAGTACAAGTACATCATCAATGTATGGGATCAAAATTACATACATACAAACAAAAATTTGTGCATATGAAGGTGAGTCATAGTCCCACATGTGGAACCAACGTAGTAAATCTCCTAACTGCATCAGATCATGATGTGGTAAGTGGTTTCCGCACCACTTACTTGTTTTCCAAGTCATCTCACTATGGCTGAAAGTGTGAGATATATTTGGTGCCTTAGGAATGCACCCATCATGAAACAAAATCTCCCTTTGTCCTCCAAGGGAGTGGCCATGTTCAGAAATTTTTGTGGCCCAAAGTTGGCCATGAAGTTTATATGCTATAGTACACCTTCTTGCAGTTATGGCCTGCATATACATGGTGAAAGAATGAAAACAACAATCAAATGAAACATTATTTACATGAACATATTCTTCACCAAAATTCCTCCTTAAACACATGGAGTGGTGCATAGATCTATCTCCTCTCTCAAAAAGAGAAAGAGATGGCTGAATTAGCTCCTTGATAGAGTTATGTTGCTGTCCCATCTCCACATAGTTCGTGCATCTTTGATAATGCTGGTATAGTTATCCTTCAAAGCCTGTTACACAGCAATTTGTCACCGTCCCTGCAATTCCCCATCCCGCACAATTGGAGGGCTCATTCCGTGACTTGTGAGCAATGACATGACTTGAAACCAATTTCATGATATCCCTCTGAACATGAGATTTCATTTCCCTGAAGAAAATTCCTTGTGAAAAACCCTAAAAACACCCCTTTTTGCATTGGCGCGGGCAGCCAGTTCATTACCCGTGCCAATGGGGGAAATCCTTTAAAGAGGGCGCTGAATTGGCGTCTGGTTCCGCAGTCTCACTCCGCACTACCCATTTTAAGGAGTGTTTTTTAAAAAATAAATGGCGGAAGTTTCATCCTAACTGATCCAGAAACTGGTATCTAATTTGAGTTGGGAGGTTTGGCTCCGGATCTCCATGTAGAGGAAGTGTTTTTCCACCTCTCATGGAAGCTTCCTTGAGGATAGGGCCAATCCCATGATTATAGGGATCCCAACTCTCCTTCCTCCATCTATAAAAGCTTGCTCATCTCATTTGCAAGCTAGTCTCCAAGTTCCCAAGAGCCTAATGCTACAAGAGATTTGATTCATTCCCTTAAGGCCAAATCCAAGCGAGGAGATTATTGTCAAGACATCCGGAGAGAGAGGCTTGTCCCATCCCTAACAAGCTTTGTCGAGACGTGTTCCGCTGACGACCCTCCGAAGGAGAATTCAGCGTCAGGGCTATGGTTGTATTCTTCTTTGATTGATTAATTATAAGTGACTATTGGTTATGGTTCCACTCTTGTTATTGATTATGATGATGATTTATGTCTTCTCTGACTGATATATAGTTGCATATACCTGGATTTTACGCTTGCATTTGTTTTGTTTCTCTGCGTGTGCAGTGTCCGATCACTAGAGGTCGGGAGGATTGGGATCTACCAGTAGCTAAGGAACGGGAGCGCTACTTTCTACGAGCGACAGCGTTGGATTCCAGGTAAGCCTTCATTGCTAGTTGGTTTATTTGCAATTAGGAACCTGCACTATAGCGTGAACGATTGTTGCTAGACCCGGTCTGGGCTAGTAGGGATTGCCTCTGTCCGCAGAGGAGATTTACCTCCACAAAAAATTGGCGACTCCGCTGGGGATCGTCTAGCTTGTTGTTGTTTGTTTTATAAGCTATAGACGGAGCCTGAAGTTAGCCAGATAGCCTTCGAAATTCTATTTCTTTGCATTAGCGAAGTAGATCAAAGCTGCTTCAATCAATCTCCGGTTTAGTTTATGAACTAAACACTTGGAGTATTGTCTTGTCTTTTCGGTTGTTTCTTGATTCTGCTTGCTTGATCGGCTCTTTTGGCTGGCTCTTTTGTGATTTTGGCTTTTGGTTAGCTTGATCATCATTGGTCTTCTTGTTGAATTGTCTATTTTTATTTTTCCATAGAAAACTCGACTGGCGCGCTTTACATCTTGACAGTCGCGCCCATTGGCGCAGGTTGCTTGTGTATTACCTGCGCCAATTCGTTTCTGGCGCTAGTTTCAGCCTCACAGTCGTGCCAATCCTGTGAGGTACTAGGGTTTGCTCTTTTTTTACCTTCCTGAGCTTGATCAGTGTGTTTGGTTTTGTTTTTTCAACTGCTTGAGTGTTCTGGAGCCTTGTTTGACTGGCTGTGACCTTCGTTCTTTGGTTGTTTGCCCGTTTCCATCGATTTCACATTCTAGCCCTAGGGCATCTAGGTGCTCTTGTGTGTCGAGCCTCCCTTGGGAGTTTTTGGTCTCTATTTGTTTAGTCGACCTTGTGATTGCTTCTGTACATTCGTTTGGTGGTTGTTTATCATTTTATTGCGTCATTTGAGTGTTGGTTCTCTTCTTCATTCGAATTTTTCTTCGTCTCGCTTTGGGCCTAGATTACATGGTCCATTTGAGTCTTTGGAATTCTTTTGGTTTTGAGGGACTGTTTTGTCAATTTGAGATCTGATTGTGCATTTGTGTTGAGTGAAATTTGTGTGTTTTTCCCTTTCCTCATCACTTCTCAAATTGCTCTTTTCATTAGTTTTCATTCAGTTTAGTGCACTTTGCTATTAAACATTGAAAATATAAAAAATCTCTTTTTCTTTTGATTAGTTAGTGCAAATTAAAATCTTTTTAGTGTTATTAGTGATTAGTGACTTTGAGAGAAATTTTTTTGGTTTACATTAGCTGCATTAGAGACTTTGTTGGTTGTTTTCTGATCATTTTGTTTGTGTGAAAAGCTCTCAACTATCTCATAATTATATTTCATCGAATGAAATGATATACTGTGGCATATAGTGTGCATTTAGGAGATTTTGTGACATCACACTCGCCAGGGCCTGAAAACTGAAACGTGATTGAAGATAAAAATTAAAATTTATTCAATTTACACTAAGGCAGCATTGAAACATTAACGCAACATTTAGTGGTCTAGGCTAGAGATGTGTTCCGACGTCTTTAAACCTAGTAGCTGTCCTTCGCCTCTTGGCTTTAGACAGCACTAGTACAGACTTGTGCTCCCCGTACCATTGAGTATATAAAGGGAGACCCCACTAGGTTTCTATCCTTTATCCATAGGAAGCCGAGTCTCCGCCGCCCCTATACCCATGATACACCAAACACAACATTCGTGGAGACTTCGGTGCACGTACGTTAAGTCCTTGGTTGATTTCTCTTCATTTTGAAACCAAGGTGTATATTGCAGTTCACGCCGTTATTTATACCCTTTGCCTAGTATTCCCGAGTAGTCATTTGATCTTTCTCCACTTTAAATTTGAAAGGATCATTAGGTGCTTGTCCTTTCAATGATTGTTTCAAAACTGAAAGAGATAGAGTCACCTTTTCTCATCCATTTCGACTCTTAAAACAGGAAACAGTGAAGTTTCTAAGTTTCAATGTGGTAAAATAAATCACCCGCGATCACATGCCCTTTTAGAGTTTGCTTGTTGGCCGTTGATTGTGTGCCTTGGTTTTTAGCCCGTGTGCGGTTTTCGATGGCAACTTTTCCGGATTTCACCAACCAAGGAATCCCCTCCAAAGGGAATCCTGGTCCTTTTCCTCCTTTTGGAAATGTTGGCGCTCCTTATATGGCGACGTTGTCCCTTCCTGGGTTAACTATTGGGTTGCCTATTTGGTTGTTTTCAACCTCTGTGGTCCCAAATATCTCAGCTACTGGTCAATCAGTTCCTCCGCCTGAACAACATCATGTTGATTCCAAGGTGGACCTCTCCCCTTCTTCGCCTATTTCTGTGTCCCCCTCTTCTACTTCGCCTGGTGAAAGTCTAGATTCGAGTAACCAGGTGGCTAAGAAGAAGACAAAGAAGAAGAAGTTTGATAAGAGAGAGGCTAAGGCTGCAGCTACAGCTTCCGAAACATCTCCTCTTGATAAACCTTCCAACCCTCCACGGAAAGTCAAGTTCCCTTGCATGTTGTGCACAGGAGATCATCTTCTTCGAGATTACCCTGGCATTCCCAAGGTACTCGAAGTATGGTCCAACAGTTGTCCACCGTTGCCTTTGGCTTCCGGGAGTCAGGTTAGGGGCATGTCTTCAACTGGTGTTGGTAAGGCTCCTAAGAAGCAGGGTAAGATCACAAATCCCTGTAAGTTGTGTGAAGGGCACCATGCCATTCACCTTTGTCTGTATATGGATGAAGCCAAACGAGTCTTGGACAACTCGGTTGTTTCTACACCATGCCTCCTGGCTGGTTATAAACATCTTTCTTTGAGTCCTCCACCAGCTGATCCTACGATTGGTCAAGAGTCATCCTTGGTCAATCCCGCTCCCCCGGAAATTCAAATTCATGAATCCATTCCCGACCAACCATTGGTCGTGGGATCGATTGAACTGTCCCCGTCCGCGGTGCACCAGCTCTTTTCCGTTGAGAGTGGACCCCACACCCCTCATGTTCTGCTGGTTTCTTCAGATTCTTCGGACTTGGAGAAAGATTCTCCTATCCCTATACCTCAAGAAGCTACTCCTCCGCCTCCCGTGATGGAGGTCCCGGAGGATATTCTTCCCGACTCCGTGATGGAAGTCGTGGAGGATGCTCCTTCTTCTTCTGTAACACCAGAGGAAGACCATCTCGATTCAATGGTAACCCCTCCAAGTAGTTTGGTCACTTTCTTTGATTGGAATCGATTTGCGGGATACCGCCTTCCGTCTTATGTGCCTTTCGAGATCACAGTACAGGGTTTTGGTCTGGTCGTACCCAACACCATTATAGACGAAGGCGCGTCTGTTAGTGTTCTATCCTCAAATACTTGGCAAGCTTTTGGCTCGCTCGCGCCCGTTACTTCAATAATTGGCGTTTTAATAGAAGAACGAGTCAACCCTTAGGGATCCTTCCAAGGTTACTTGTTACTTTGGGAGGTAAAACCGTCCATATGGACGTGATGGTTGTTCCAGGCCCCTTGGATTTCAATCTGCTCTTGGGGCGCGATTACACCTATGCCATGGGAGCGCTCGTCTCCTCTCTTTTTCGTGTGGTCTGTTTTCCGCATGAAGGACGGATCGTGACCATTGATCAGCTTTCGTTCTTTGGTCCTGATGTGGCACCTGGCCCGCCATCATCCCTTCCTGGTTTTTATCCACCCGTTGTATCTGCCCCACCGCAGGTCAATGATGTGGCTACCTACCCCGTGCCTGTACTCAGTGATAGTGTCGTTGTGCATTAGGTGTTGGGGGCATTGAGTCCTGACTTCCAGGATGTTTTCCTTCCATCAGGAGTGGAACTCTTGGAAGCGATGGCTTCTTGTTCATTATGATGAGGTCGTCAGAGCATGGTTTCTTGTGTCAAGCTCCTTAAAAAAAGAAACAAGGTCGTTGGAGCAGAGTTCCTTGTCTTGTGTCCAGCTCCTTAAAAAATGAAACAAGGTCGTTGGAGCAGAGTTCCTTGTCTTGTGTCAAGCTCCTTAAAAATGAAACAAGGTTGTCGGAGCACAGTTCCTTGTCTTGTGCCAAGCTCCTTAAACCATGAAACAAGGTGTCCTGAGGATAGTTCTTTTAATGTGTCAACCTCGTTAAAACAATGAAACACGTCCCCGTTCAATTCGAGTCTTTGATAAGTTCTCGTAAAATCCCAGTCAAGTCTTCCTCTTGATCTCGTAACTTGAACCTTCACTGCATCTGCCTTTCATATGGACTAAAGCTTGGGGGAAAATGTACCTTGAATTGAGTCACCATGTTGGGGGCATGCTTACTTTTTCAAGCATAGTTTGTTTCCGTTTCAAGCTTGTGTAAAAAATGAAACCGGTTTCAAGCATAGTTTCTCTTTGTTTCAAGCTTGTGTAAAAATGAAACCAACTTCAAGCAGAGTTTCCTGATTTCAAGCTTGTGTAAAAATGAAACCATTCCCATTACCTCTTGTGATTGCCATTTTATCAGCCTGTTTTTGCCGTATGAGCCTTGGTTTTCTCAATTGGTCGTTACCATCTATTTGGCCGATCAGATGCCTTCACTTGGTCATTTTTCTCATTCCCGAGGAACCACCGTGATGAGTGGTCTTCGCCGTGATGAGTGGTCTCGTTAGCCACCCTCTTGACTTAGCCAGCCTCTTGACATTTATTTGTTCTGTGCAGTTCCACCATTACCGAAACTAGTTGCTACCCTTTATACCACTCATTCCTCCAGGACGAGTCATATTTCAGCTCTTTTCTGACTCTCTAAACATGAAAAGATGGTCGAGTCCCTTGTCGTTTCGATCTCGTTAAAGTGGCCACGGAACGACATTTACCTAGTATACGTTTACCCCTTTTTCGGGCTGGGATAGATTATTTACCAAAAAGGAATACCCTAGCCTATTGCGACTAGGAGGTTTTCTCAAACATAGTTTTCTACCTTTTCGGATCTGAGGAGCTATTTACGAAAAGGGACTGTTGGAGTTTACTTTTCCGCAGTCTTTTCAAACTCTCTAAACATGAAAAGATGTCAAGTTCTTCCTTTGTCAGACTCGTTAAACCCTGATGACATTGGATTTAGTCGAAATGACGCTATTCGAGTCGCTCCTTCCTAGGGCTCGTTAAATGTACTAGGATGGGCTTATATAGCAAGCATATGGTATCCTCTTCAAGCTTGTGTAAAAATAAAGAGGTACTCGCCAGAAATGGTGGGGAAAATGGAACCAACATCATTGTCGTGTCGGCAGTATGTCGCTCTTGAACATGGCACTTGTCTGCATTCGTGTCGGGTTGGGGACATCTCATCTCATTTTTTCCACTTGCCTCCGTGGGTTTGGGTGATCCCTTTTGACCTCTCATCTGCTCTTTGCCTTGTCATCATGACCCTTGATATTTTGATGTCAAATACTGCCAAATCCACTGTCGTGCCGCCGATATGTTCAAGAGAAGTTGACCTCTGCAGATTTCAACCTTCCTCTGATTCTCATCTGATCGTGATTCACAAAGACATTATGTTCCTCTGTCTCACGTCGATGATGTGGGAAACACTATGGCCCACCTTCGATCAAGGTCACTTCCTGTCGACTTCAGCTCATTATCCAGGAAGCTGATCTAGAGACTCCCTTCTGGTACCTTGGAGCCTGCATGCCTCAATGGCAGGTTCTTCACATTCGACGTGAGGTTTTCATCATTGGCCTTCGATCGAGTGATTCTGCGGGTGTTCGACGTCAGCTCATTGTTCACATGCCGTAGATTGTATCTGTAGTACCTTGAGGACCATTGGCATTAATGGTGGTAC
This sequence comes from Pinus albicaulis, assembly GCA_034641835.2. NCBI lineage: Eukaryota > Viridiplantae > Streptophyta > Pinopsida > Pinales > Pinaceae > Pinus > Pinus albicaulis. Next base: position 459,011,062 of record CM076575.1, on the reverse strand, counting down.
CTCTCGCGTCTGTTAACAACTTTCATCATTGGTTGGTAATTAGGCGATGTTCTTTCATGTTCGACTTCAGCTCACTCATTCGCATGCTTGAAATTGTACTTCATTCGGGTTGAGATGGAGCGCAAGACCCTGGATTCCTGTCTGTTATAGTCCAGGCTGCGATTTTGTGGATTATTATGATTAGTTACATGACTCACTGATTGGATGGTTGCGACCATACCTGAGTCTATTTATCGATCCTCACTGGATGGCTGCGTCCATGCCTCAGATCTAGATTATTACATACTCTGTTATGGATGGCTGCGCCCATACCACGTATACATCATGTATTTGAGATATTAGTTGTACTTCTCTACGCAGGTTTTCCGACGGCGGTGTTTTTAGTTGGACACGTTCTCGTAAAACATTTCACCCCTCTCTCTCTCTCTGGCCTCATACTTTAGGGGGCATCTGTTACACAACAATTTGTCACCGTCCCTGCAATTCCCCATCCCGCACAATTGGAGGGCTCATTCCGTGACCTGTGAGAAATGACATGACTTGAAACCACTTTCATGACATCCCTCTGAACATGAGCTTTCATTGCCCTGAAGACAACTCCTTGTGAAAAACCCTAAAAACACCCCTTTTTGCATTGGCGCAGGAAGCCAGTTCAGTACCCGCGCCAATGGGGGAAATAATTCAAATAGGGTGCGCCAATTGGTGCTATGTCTCAGAGTCGCACTCGTGCCAGCCATTTTAAGGAGTGTTTTTAAAAATAAATGGCGGAAGTTTCGTCCTAACTAATCCATAAACTGGTATCTAATTTGAGTTGGGAGGTTTGGCTCCGGATCTCCATGTAGAGGAAGTGGTTTGCCACCTCTCATGGAAGCTTCCTTGAGGATAGGGCCAATCCCATGATTATAGGGATCCCAACTCTCCTTCCTCCATCTATAAAAGCTTGCTCATCTCATTTGCAAGCTAGTCTCCAAGTTCCCAAGATCCTTATGCTGCAAGAGCCTTGATTCATTCCCTTAAGGCCAAATCCAAGCGAGGATATTATTGTCGAGACATTCGGAGAGAGAGGTTTTTCTTATTCCCGACAGGCGTTTTCGAGACGTGTTCTGCTGGCGACCCTCCGAAGGAGAATTCAGCGTCAGAGCTATGGTTGTATTCTTCTTTGATCAATTAATGATAAGCAACTATTGGTTATGGTTCCACTCCTGTTATTGATTATGATGATGAGTTATGTCTTCTCTGAATGACATATAGTTGCATATACTGGATTTTACGCTTGCGTTTGTTTTGTTTCTTGCGTGTGCAGGTGTCTGGTCACGAAGATCGTGAGGATTGTGATCTGCCAGAGCTAAGGAACGGGAGCGATACTTTCTCTACGAGCGACAGCGTTGGATTCCAGGTAAGCCCTCATCGCTAGTTGGTTTATTTACAATTAGGAACCTGCACTATAGCGTGAACGATTGTTTCTAGACCCGATCTGGGCTAGTAGGGATCGCCTCTGTCCGTAGAGGGGATTTACCTCCACAACAAAGCCCTTCTAAGTGTAGCTTCTCATGATAATATTATAGAACTTCATGGAATATGTGTGGCTGAAAAATAACTCTTCATAGGCCCTTTTTTGTAACTTCTCCTTGAGCTTGGAGGCTCTAGATAAGAAGATCCTACCATGATAATAGATGACTCCTTCTTGGACTGAATAGCCCTATGGCATGTAGTTGATCATCAAATATCATGCAAGTGAAAATATCCTTGGAATAATCCACCAACAGTTGAGATTTCCAATATGGATCAATCTCCCCTAGTGACAACGCTAATGATCTATCAAAAGGAAAGGCTTTCATATGTCTACTTTCCTCCTTGACATCTCCCATGCCAAAGGTATATGGTGGAAGGTTGCTATTCCCTCCTTGTTGCCCTTCTTGCATATGCACATTCTCAAGTAAATATTGAGGCTTTTGAAAGTTAGTCTCCCATGGGAGGCTATCATCTATCCAATACCTCCTTGGTTTAATCAAAGCATGCATGTGTGGCCTCCATATCCTATCATGTATGGAATATTTCTCTCTAAGTGAGATCATCTTATGAGTCTTCATAGCCAAAGAATAGTCTCCTTGCCCCATGATGGTGTCATCCTCCAAACTTGCAGCATTTCCTCTCAGCGAAGTATGAGATGAGAGAGTGGGTATTGGTGATAGTGGAAAAATATCTCCCTCCTTCTTGAGCTTACCCATGTCTCTCAGTGCTATATTTTTGTTTTCTAATGCTCCCATCCTTCCTGGATCTATGAAAGGAGCATCAAGACGTGAGACATCTTTCATCAAATATGAATCAGGTGGTCTCCCATGGGGTTTACCACAAGATAATGATGTCTCATGGATCATCCTCATGTGCATAATAGACGGGATCATCATATCCCTACTTCCACTGCGAAAATTCATCTATGTTTATTGTGTGGAAGTTTCATGATAATTGGGTATCACTCTTAAGGATGCAAGAGTGATTCTAATTGGATCAATTGCTCCATCCTCACCTCCATGAGGTGGTGGATCATCTCCTACTATGACAGCGCTGTGACCCCTCATGTGTTCTTCTTCTTCTTCCTCCTCATAATCTGAGAAGACCTCTATGTAATGTGCTTTCCCAACTGCACATTTATGTCCAGGTGCCCATGATTCTTGGAAAGTGAAGCAAAGCTTCCTTCTTCTTAGATATTTCTGGACATCATTATCAAGAGGTTTTTTGTTTGAGCTCTCCTTTGAAGGAGCAACCTTTTCTTCTTTTCCCTTGGATGGAAAAGAGGGCTTATGCTGAAATTTTGCCTTTGCTTTTGGCAATGCATCTTGAAGGTCTCTAGCCCTTTTAATGGCATCTTGTAGGGTAGTGGGCTTTGTAGACTTAACCAACCCATGAAGAGGTTCATCTAACCCATCAATGAACATGTACACCCTTCTTGCTGCAGATAAATTAGGAACCATTACATAAAGTCTTACAAATTTAGAGATGTAAGTTTCTGCATTACTCGATTGTTTCAACTTTGCAAGCCCCATGAATGGTGCTTCAAGATCTCTTCTATCAAATATTTCCACCAGCCTTCTAGTGAACTCTAAATAAGCAGTTACATTGGCATGACCCAATGTAGACAAGCCATGGAACTACCATTCATGTGCTTCACCTTCAAGGTGCAGCGCTGCAATCTTAATGGCCTCCATTTCTGGGACCCTTTTCAGCTGAAAGTAGATGTCAAGTTTTTCTACCCAAGATTTGGAAGAACACTTGGATGACCCATCAAAATTAGGTAAAAATAATATGCCCATAGTGTGGTGTCGATCATGATTCTGAATTAATCCACCACTTCTATGATGATGCCTTGGTCTTCTATTGTCCTTTATTTGAAAAAAATCCCGAAAACTCAACTGATCTTTGAACCTCTGAGTTTGAGATTCATACTCCATAAAATAGTCTTCAAGGGATTCTTGCTCCTGAAACCCTTCATTTCCCACAGCCAAAAATATAGGCATGGTAGAGCGTTGGGAAACTTGTGGTTGATGTACTGGTTGGTCATTCCAGTGGTGAGACATTCTAGAGCCTTCTCCATGATGAAATCCTTTAGGGGATTCCTTGAATCTGTCCATCCTCATCTCTTTGATCTCTCTAGCATTGTCTTATGTAGCTCTAATAAGGATCTTAGGGAATTCCTTCTCTTCATCTTCACCTCCAGATAAAGGGGCTTTACCCTTGTCTTCATTGTCATTTTTATAATCAAATTTTCTGTGCCTTCTCTTTTGATACCTCTTCTCTCTATCAATGAGAGGTTATCCTTCTTCAAATGACATATTGCTCTTAGAATGCACAGGTTGTGCTAGGATTATGCTCTGATACCACTATAATATTCCCAAATGGGAAAAGCAGGAATATAGTGCAAAATAATGGAACAATGTTGCATATCATCATTTATAAAGTGAGAGGCCAATATGGAGACCGTTCACATGTCATTACAGCAGCAAAACGTACATAAGAAATGGGCCATAAGATGCATAACAGGAAATACAAGTCTCCAATGAACAAAATCCCTCAATATGAGGTGTTGTAACCATATATAAAAGCTGCAAAACCCTTAAAACATTATTTTATTGGCTCTGCAATAGCAGTAGATTATACATCAGATCTAGAGCTGATATGTGCCTCAAAATTTAGATCTATATCAGATCCATGCACTATATAAGCTCCTCTAAAGAACCCCTCGAGGGTTTTTAGCAAAACACCAAGTACAAGATGTAGATCTAAGATCTAAGAATGCAGATCTACTGAAAAATATAGATCTAGAAAGTGTGGCTGATCTGATATGATCAATAAAATAGCCTCCTCCAATAGATATTCAAAGTGAAGGGAAGATCCCCAACACTAGAAAATCAGCTCTCCAAATGGTGTGCTAAACCATGCTGCAACTCCTCCTACAAACATAACGCAGATCTAGAAGTAAATTTCACTGTAGGGATCAAAACAAGGTTAGATTGATGCCAAGATCTGAAGATGAGCTCCAAAGCCTTCAATACTGTCCTCCCAATGAAGTGGAAACCTCCTCCACTAAAAAGGAGCACTGAAATGGCCTAGATCTAAAAGATATAGTCTCCACTTGTTGCAGCTTGCAAAAACAACCAAACCCTTAACAGGATCTGCGCTGTAGTTGAAAGAAGAAGCTTGGCCCTAAGGCAGATAGTGGAAAATGTAATACATACCCTCCCAAGAGCTACTCAATTGGAAGAGGTGGGATTCCTAATCAGGAACACCCAATGCTAAACAACATTCAATCTCATCTAAACAACAAGAGAAAGATATATGTCTAAACAGACCATATATTCAGAAAATATCATATACATCAACAACCTTCTAATGCTTCCATCCTCTTCCTTTTATAAGTCAAGAGCTTGCAAACACTAAACGACATCAAATGATAGCACTCCTTTCACACAAAGCACCTCCATCTAAAACTGCGTTGTCTTTCATTGATGGCCACTCCTCCATGACAACGCTGTAGATTTGGTCAAGGTTGACCCAGTCAAAATGTTCCAGCCCCTTTCACACCTAGGGTGCTTAATTAAGCTGCCAAGATTTATCCTTTTCACATTTTTCATTGATTTAGTCATTATTAAGGAGAATTAAGGATCTCCTTTGTCATCTTATTCATTAAAAAAAGTAGCAAAACAAAATTGAATATTCCAACTAGCTCATGGCTAACTGGGAATATTACAAGAATGTACATAAAATTAATAGAAGAACTCAGAAAAAATAAGTGAAAGGTGAAATATGGCTATATTGTATACTTTAGCAAGAATTTTACCATGATGAGGAAGGAATTATCGAATATTTTCTGAATTTTTGGACAAGTTTGGATCAGCTGAGAGGTGAGATGATTGAGACATCAAAGGAAGAGGAGCTTTGTATTTTTAAAACTAATGTTTTGTGTATGTATGCAGGTGATGAACAACCTTTAGAAGATGTATTTATGTAGGTTTATGAAGAAATGAATTTGTTAGAAGAGATGGTTGTAATAGAACAATTCTTAATTGAACATGTGTTCAAAGACACTAAAGATGGATGACTGTTAAAGACTACTATGGAAGCTGAAAATGATGAATCTAATAAGACTTGGAAAAATGATGGAAAACAATATGAAGACAAATGAAATTTCAAATTGCAAAAGAAGAAGTAGAAAAGAAGTATGAAGATAGCCTTATGACAGGATCAAACAAGAGTATATGTACAATGCAAACACTTGAGGTAATGGGATTATCTCTTCAAATTTTATTCAAAAATTATGAACCTGTATTGATAATTGATGGGGAAGAAATTTTCTTGAAAGGACATAATGGAGCATCAATGGAAAGGGATCATAATAAATATTGCATTGTGGAAGATGGTAGAACACAAATTTACAAGGAGAATTTAGTCCAAGGAGGTACAACTATTCCAGTAAAGGCTATGAAGAAGAAAGTAAAAGAGGATAGTCCAGTACTTAAGAATAGGTTGGCAAAGGCTAATGCACAGCAGAAAATTGAACACAATGTTATATGTACAAATTGGAAAAGGAGTAAAGGTGAATGTAATCACCAAACTGAAAAGAGACAGGCCATCTCAGAGGATGAAGGCAAGGATGCTTTCGTGAACCATGCATTTGCAATGAGCAACAAAGGGGTTCAATGGAATGTGATATTCATGGTGTTAACAGTAAATTTTACTGTTGTAAAAGGGACTTTATAATGGAATGGAAAATATGTTGTATATTGTGCTTTTGTTTCCTGTACAAAAACAAACAGAACTTTAGCTTCTAAAATTAGAGATTGGCAGATTTTGATTGAAAAGAAAGAGGAATGGAAAAAGAAACTTAGTGGCTTACATATTTGTAAGGAAGAAAATGGAAAAATAAAATGAAATATGAAAGGAAGGAAGGCCAAAGAGAAGAACAAAGAACAAAATTCAGAAATTAGACATCATTCAGAACAAAGTAAAAATAAAGAAGAATTTTCCAAGACAAGACAGTATGAAGGAGGATATGACAAGTCAGACATGTCATATGCACATCAAGGGGATGAAAAATTAGAGAAAACTTGCAGAGAAAAAGGACATCCACAATACAGGGTTTGGCATCCAGGAGAAGGAGAGAATGCAACAAATACACCTGTAATTGGAAAAGGTCAGACAACCAGTTGGAAGATGAAGTCTAATGAAGTTTACAACAGAGGAAGTTGGAAGACTCATGAATAGGAGTCCATGAATTATTTCAACCTGGGGAGTCTAATGCAGGAACATTCTTCAAAGTTTATAATACCTAAGAGTCTTATCACACATTTACTAAAGGAAGTGGGTTCCCTTAATTATTTTGTTTATTTCCTAAGTTTATTTTGAGTTCTAAAGATATTTAAATGTAATTTGATTAATGAAGGATATCTCGTGAGTTTTAGATATCTTAGGGATGAGTAAGTAATCCTAGGAAGAGTAAGGATTTTAGGGATCTAGAGGTCTAATATAGGATTTTGGTTGAGTAAAGAATGGAATTAAGAGAAACTTTAGGAAATATTGAGAGATTGTTGGATCTGAACTGAAATTGGTTCATGATTCCTTTTTTGTATATATTGGTAAGCATTTTGAAACATAAGTTTGGGCCTTATGAGGTAGGAGTTAATAATCTTACGAAGTATAGATGTTAGCCTTTATAAATATATTATGTCATATTAATAAAAAAACACAGTGTGCATCGAGGGTGATGAGATGGGGTTTTGATTTCTGTGTTGTGTGAACAATTCTGTTTTGGAAGGTTCATCTCTATCAGTTCAATAGTGAATTGCAATTCACTATTGTTTGAGTCATTGACAAAATATAAAATACATTAAATTGTGAATCTGCATAGTTAGAATATTTTTCTATGTTGAGCGATATCGATGATATTCTAAAGTTTTCCTTCGAGGAACCGATGTTTAAAATTTTTCTTAGAAGTCCATGTGCAGGTGCATAAGAGTTGAGATTTCCTTATTGAAATGGCATATGGATCCGTTTGGTGGTAATTACAGTTGTGTTACTGTGGAAGAGAGGAAAAATGAATGTATTTTCCGAAAGAAGAACTTTTTTTTTCCCCAAAGTTCCAGAGGTTTCAGCACAAAAGTGTGAAGGGTGAATGGATGGTTGAGATTATCTCGCAGATCATCTGAAGTGGAGAGTGATGGATGGTTAAGGTCCTATCGCAAAAATGAATAGAAGATGGATGGGTGAGATCATATCGCAAGAGTGCAGTGGGAAATGAACGGCCGAGAAGCCATATCGCAACCGATGATGCTTATCTTTATTGCTAAGTCATCACAAGTTATATTTTTTAAGTTTGTGATGCGATGAAGTGGCCACGTGTCGGTTTTATGTGTATATCGCAATTCATATCAGTTAAGGGATCATTGAAATGTGATATTTTATAATCGTCGATGTGTGAAATGTATATTTTGCCGAGATGTGAAATTGATATACTTGCGATATTGCAATGTAGGTAAAACTACGATGTTGCAATGTGGTTGAGTTGCGAAGTGCGATAGGGCATAAATTCATGGTGATGCGATTTGCGAAAGAGCAGAGTCAAGATGAGATAAATTTTCCTCAATTAACGTGAAGGGACGCTTGCAGCAGTGATGTGTAGGTGGAGAAAGGTAAGATGAAGTGCTAAGGTTAAAGTGATTTTAATAAAGGTTTAAAAGATACAGTTTGGACTGAAGGGAGCTTCCGGCAATGAACTTTATGATTAATAAAGTGGGTTTATAAAGAGAAAAGAGATTTTATGAACCTATTCAGATTCTCATGAAAAATTGGGAATATATACTCTATTTGGAGTATAATCATAGGTTAAGGCGGCGTTGATAGTTAACCCTGAATCATGAGAAGAAGATAAATAAGAAGTATATTCACTTGAAGATGGACATGGAGCATCGTCCTTTACTCTCTCTTTCTCCAGTTCCTCTTTTTCCATTTTCTCTTCATAATCAACGTACTTTATACCTACCATGTTTTCCATCCTATAGAAGGCCTCGTAGATATATTTGTGATCCTCCATTTTGAGGAACCCTCCACCTAGAAAGTAGAAAAAATATTAAAGCTAAAACCCCTGTCGAAACCCTATTTCTAGAAGCAGAGGTTGAATCTAGTCATTAAATACATGTGGAAGAGCCTACAGAAAACCCTGTAAGTGAACTATATATTAGGTTTTATGAAAGAAAAAACAAAAATCCATGCAAACTAGTACAAGAAGATGAGAAATCAAAGCATATAGCAACAAAATACCAAAGGGGAAAGTGTTCAAGCAAGAAGACAAAGGATACTAGTAGAGAAATAGAACATAGGGTTTCCTACTTTAGAAAACCTCATACTCGGCCTACCAATAGGCTCAGATTAGAATTCAAAGATAAATTTAACCTTGGACTGAAGGAACCAATAATTATTGATGCGGAGGAGGATGTAGAATCTTCCAAAGGTAAACATAAATATGCAAAGAAGATAAAAAAAAAATACTCTGCAGAAAGAAAGGAAAAGGAAACCCTAACAACTAGCAAATAAATTTAGGAGAGTGGCAAAAGGGTTACAAGATCAAAGAAAAGTCAAGACAATTTGAGCATGCTTTATCAAGCTGGTGAAGCCATAGAAGAGTGAGAAAGTCTTCTTTTTTGGTGAAGCAAAATATTGATCCAAGAAAAAAGGGGAATTTTATTTTTGTTGTAAAACCCTTATTTTGACTAAAATATTTCATGATACTTTGGTGAAATTTTTTTATAGTCGAGCTAACATACTCCAGGGCCGAATGAAGATATTATACAATTTTTTGTGGATTTTAAGCACACTTATGATTTCCTATGGTTATGGTCACATATTGAACAGGACGGAGATGCCTTGGGATAAAGAGATAGGTGTAATATCAGTTACATGACTTGAGGCAATTTTGTAGGTTCACTGTATCTTATGGATAGCTACAAGGAAGGTATACATATGGAAATGATGGTGCATGATCATAAGAAGAAATGAACAATTTTCAGATCCCATATTATAGCTATGTGATTCATCATCCTTTCTAGAAAAGCAACAGAGAAATCGTACCAAATTTTCATAGATTCTTTGGTTTATGTTTACATGTCAAGTTTAAATCTAAATAGCTACAACAATGGGAATTAAATTATATTATGATATATTGTAATGTTTCATAGATATGTTTCCAAACATTGCGGATCTTGAAGTTTTGTGTAATTTTCTTATATAATATATGAAAAATAAGGAAAAAAGGTTGGATTTTGAAACAAAGGGTGTATTTTTATTGTTTGTTTTTAAAATTACATGATTTTTACAGGTGCGAGGACCATAATATTATGATTAATGATACAGATATTCTTTTGATCGTGTAATCAGTCTATGTTTATTTAGTGACAATTTTTCCCTTCTATGTGATGCATGTTATCACTCGCATTGAACCTCAGGCTGAAAAAGGAAATTCTGATGTAACCACTAACCACGCTTAGCCAAGTAGCTAGCCCTACTAGGCAAGGAGAGGGCTCTCTTCATAAGGATAACAACCAAGATGGTTGAGTAAAGAAGATATTACGCTAGGTATAGTAGCTCAAGGTTTTGATTTGATTGTATAGGGTTGTGCTAGATCAGAAGGAGCAAACAGTCAGGGCAAGGGAAATTAGGTCAAAATTTGCAGGGTGTACTATGAGGCAAGGTAGGCATAGTGATTTAGCACTTTAGGCTTTCAATGGGTGAGATGATCAACACAGGTGAGGAGCTAGAAAGGGCATGGTGAAATCATGGGTTCTTTCTAAACTGAAGGAATTACAGACTGTGAATGTCTACCCAAAATAGAGCATATGAGAATGGATTCTACTTATCTAACTTGCATACATTCACTTAGAAGTTATGAAATGATGAATAAACTTAACAATACATTAAACAAAAGGAGAAATTGAAATAAACACAATACCACAAGGATCCCATAAAAATAGTTGCAAATTTTATTAATATTCCTTCTTAGAGACTGATACAAAGTGTGTTTCTTCAAAAGCCAAGCATCCAACTCAGTCAAACCCCTGACTCCTCTAAATAACTGAGCTAAATAGACCTCAAACCACCTGCTCTCATCCTCAGGGGTCGAATCCATGAGGTGAGGGAGGTTTACATGAAAAGCTAAACTGCAAGCTAGAGTGTAGGATGAGGAAAGTGACTCATTCCTATCTCTAAGAATTGATTCATTTGACCTCAACTGATGACTTACCTAATGTACTACCTTATATAAAGGTAAAAACATGACTTTTAAATTCATACTGAACATTTACATTAGTAAAATTACATTTCCCAAAGTGAAAATTCAAACTAGAGAAGATTTGCTGAAGATTGTAAAAATTTGCAATTTTCTGGCAAATGCGCAACGTCCAGGCATGAGAAATAACATGTTTTGCAAGCTAGTTTTGAGTGCCTTGTGGTGTCCAAATCAGCTCAATGATATCTCATTGGAAAGATCTCTGAGTCTCGTTTATAGATCTATATTCATTTGTCAAAATGTTTTTGATTTGCCTTGTCAAAATGCCAATCTTCCAGGACTAGTAAACGCTCAGTGACCACGTCAAAAAGGAGGCAAAAACACGATTATTAGGTTGTTTTTTGCATGTTTGAGGGACTAGTTCTCCTCCAAATATTCTAAAGCTTGCTAGGGTTGATGTCCTCATCATTATAAACCTGCTGGTGGTATCCATTTGGCATTTCGAGGCCCCAAAAAAGAGCGCAGCGTCCAGGTCGTTGCACCTTTAGCAAAATTTCTGAGTTGAAAATTATAAAAAATTGCAGAAATTAACATGGCTGCAAAAATGTGCCAAAATTATTGGAGTACTTTCTCATTGAGTGATTGAGGCATGAAGTGACACCTCAACAAGTATGTCCCACTTTTATTTCTTCCCTTTCTTGGTCAAACTTTCAATTTTGTCATTATCTCTTTTGAGCTTGGCTAATGAAATTATCTCTATCCATGCATGAAGTTTAAATTTTTCCCTCAACAAGTCATTGTCCTTGTTGGACTTCTTAAGTAACCTCTCCAAATGTAGAGTGGCTCTATCAAGCCATAATTCCCTGTCTTTGCTATTCTCTAGGGCAAGCAACTCACTTGGTGTGAGCTACTCTTCCAACTCAGCTTCTCTCTGTCTTTGCCGAGCTAAAGCTCTCTTCAGCCTTATAGTATTTGGATTTTGTCTTGGAGGCTGATCCTCCTCATCATCGGTTTCAACAAATATTTTCAAGGTCTTCTCAAGAAAAGCCTTAGCCTTTTCTGCCTCTCTTTGTGCTTTGATGGTCTTTACCTCATTGATTACTTGCTTGGTTTTCAACCGCTGATTTTCTTGCTCATGGAAGCTAATTACATATTTTTCCCTCTCGAGATTATTTTCAAGTTCACTAATATTTTCCTCTTTGGCTTTGATTTATGCACTGGTAATTTTGTCTTCATCTTCCTCACCTAGTTCAATCAACTGAAATTCATGCTCTATCTCATGTTTTCCCTCCTCATCATCAATGTTTGGCTCTATTACCTTTTCCTTACCTTTGTCTACCTATTGTGTTGATGAAGAAGGCATGGACACTTTCACTCCAAGTGAAGAAAACACATGCCTATAGCCTTTCTGGTAAGTTTTGGGAAAAGGCTCAATTCTCAACCAATCTAGCCCATGCTGCCTCAATATCATCCTCACTGATTGATGACTCTGAATCATGTTGTGATGATGATGTAGGGTTATATAAGGGTGAAGAAGAAGGATAAATATGAGGTGAATGAGGTGACTTGGTAATGATGTGCGAACAATGGGCTGAGATGGAGGAATTGATGTGGGAGGATGAGATGATGAAGGGGTTTTCAGGTCATGCTGACTAGGTGGGGTAGTAAAAATCTCATTTGATATGAAGGAATCCCATGGAATGTTCATTTGATCAAGTTGATACATGAATATCATTTTGATGAGGGAGTGGTGGAATGTTCTCTTCTTTAGCCATATTGAATTTTAAATGTGAAACCCTAGGGTGAATGGAATGAGATGGAGGGAATGTAAAGTGAAAGGAAATGCTTTGTGAAATGGAGGGAATGAGAATGGAAATAAACCTAGGTTTGTGTAAACCCTTAGATTTAGTGGTATTAGGAATGGTATGTGTTTTAGGGAATATGGGTTTGGGAAATATGCATGAAAATGAGAAGGGAATTTTAGTTTTAAAATGAGAACTAGGGCTTCTTTTTAGAAAACACTTCTAATTCCTTATAAAACAAAATATATATTAGAGGAGGCATCTTAGGGTTCACTCACTGGCCAAGAGAGCCTTGTAGAAAATCTATGCCAAGATTTGGAACTTGGTGATGAAGTTTGAGGTTGTGAAGTGTTTTTTCTGCCTTGCTGAGCAAACGCGCAACGTCCTTTCCAAATGTGCAGCGTCCCTACAACACCTTTTTACGGATCACATTTGGAGGCCTTCCCGGTGTCCAAATTGGGCTCAAGATAGCTCGTTAGAAATTGTATCTTGTCTACTTTTCAAATATACCTTTGGTTTTCAGATTGGATTTTATTTACCTTGTAAAAATTTTATTTTCCCAAGAATAGTAAAAAAGTGTTGAATGGGGGTGCAGAAATGCAAAGCGATGTTGCAAGAAACTTTTGGACGCCTTCCTGAAATCCAAATTGAGCTCATGATAGCTAATTGGAAATATTTATTTATCTAATTATCATTTAAATTATCAAGCAAGTGATTTGGACACTCCATCTATGAGAAAAAAGTATTTTTCCAAGGTAACTCCAAAAGTGTAGCAACTCTCCTATGGCACCTTTGTTTTTGAAATTTCTCTAAAACCATGACACCTGTGTAAAATATGAAGGGGGTTTTTATTCCTTGACCTAGGATTTACAAAAAAATCTCCCAATTTATTTTAAATTCATCTTTGTTTGGTCATAAACACAGTTTGAATAAAAACCGATCCTATGAGTAGCAAATGGCTTGACTCTTGGAATGATTTCCTGGAAAATGATGGAGACATGATGTTTATGATTTTGGAATGACCTCATACTTACTGATATGACCTACCTTATGCATCCTCTGCTCATATGTCTCTGATTCCATAGCAAACCCTAGCTCAGTGGGAGAGGAAATTAGGGTTTAGTGCTTGTGGAAAATGATGACTTAGGCACCCTTAGAAAAAGACAACTCCCTTTGACATTTGATCAATTGCTGAACTAGACACTTTTTGTATTTGACACTTTATGTGTTGGCATGTGGAACTCTGAGTTGGAAACCTCGGGAGACTGAATACTTATTACATTTGAACTTACTAAAGAAAATCATGAGTTTATTATGGGTCACCTTCACACCTTTTGCTGCCCTTTATTGAAAATGAGACAATGCAATGATTTGAGCTAATGAAACCCTAGTGACCCTATGAGAAATGAAAGAAACTGACTCAATGAGTGACTTTGACTAAAAGTGGAATAAGAGTAGACTTGTTTTTAGCATGATGAAGACATGGAAGAGGGTCAGCAAGAATACACTTGTGAAGAAAAATGGGACACTTGACAAGGACAATCACCAGTGGAACAATTTTATATCATGACCTAATGGAATGATTGAAAATTATTTAGAGTGGGACACCTAATATGCACATGCAAAATGTGTTTTGATCCTCGGTGGAAGTATGAAAATACTGACACTAACATTGGCTCCAGTTGGGGATGGTAGCTCCTTGGGAGGTGCCAAGAACACTGTAGACCAAGTGCCTATTCATTGGGTATGGAGTCAAAAGATAAAAACAAAACTGAATACTGAAAGAAACTTGACTCAATAAACTAACTCAAGACTAATTGAAAAAGATGCTCGGAATTGAGCTTATTCAAAATAACCCACTCTAACTGATCCATTCATCACTTGCTTAAGTGAAATGGAGCAACCAATGCAACCATGTAAGCTTTATAGCTGTTGTTTGAATTCTCTGAAAGTGCTTGCTTATGAGAAAGAATAAAGAACTACTAAAAGGAAACTCCCATGAAACCTTGTCAACATATTGAATCTTTATGAAATTGAAAAGCACGAGCCCACTGGATGACCTCAAGAATGTTGTGAAAGGATCTTCATAGGAATACAGATTGATTTCCAGCCCATCTAATACATTACTGCTCTGCTCTAGGTAGTCTTCGTACCATGGTTTTAAAATTTTCCTAAGATATATGCTTTCTTTCTTTGATGACTGTAGAAAGTTGACAAAAGGATCCTGAAACTCGTGAATGACTATTTTTTCTTGATGATCAACAACAAAAGAAAAATATTCTTTATTACTCTCCTGATATGACTGAAAATCTTGGTATGAGCTTTGTAATGAAACACCTGCTGAACAAGACAATGAATTCGTTCATCGGATCAAGTTTATATCAACACTCTTTTCAGGCTCACAGTTAGCTAATGGAGAAGTAATTTTACTGCAGATATCATCCAGCACATCAGCTATAGGGCCATGAAAAACTTGAAAATATTGCTACAAACTATTTTCCATTGGTTCTAATGACACTGCATGACATTCTACAGGTTGCTCATCCTTTGCTTTAGAGATATTGTGAAAATTTTCCTTTAAAAACTGAAATGATTTAAAACACAATGGTACAGAATCATCTTGCATCATTTGATCATATGTTTCAGCTTTCAAGCCTTCATCTGCAACCTGACATTCAATGGCATTCGAGCTCTGCAAATCTGGATCTAAGGAGGGTTTTGTGTCGCAAATGATTTCCTCAACCAATTCAGGAGAATGTTCATCATTTGTAGTGTTGAACACTCACTTATCTACTTTTTAATATTTTTCTCTTATTTTTACAAGTGAGGAGAAACACAAGGGTAAGGAGCTCTGATAAAAAATTTGATTATCCTCTTGATTGTCAAGATCAAAACTCAATGAGTGTTGATTTATGATCGCATGAAAATTATCTCTGATGAACTGAAATGAAGTAAAACAAAGTGGAAAAGATCCTTCACTTACCTCCAAATTTTCTAGACTTTCCTCATCACTGTCATAGCTGATATGCATTATATGATAATTGTTTTCAAGCTGTTGAAATTGAACTTCCTCCCACAAACGAGCTTGTTGATTGCTCTGCAAGATTAGCTTCTGTTTGGAGAACATAATCATCATCATACTGATCAAATTTTGGAAAATAATCAATATAAGTAATGTCACCAATCATACACATTAGATTATCAGATTGTTTCTCCTCGGATTGATCTACCAATCCATTTTCTGATCTATGGTGGTTGGAATTAGTAGGAAATTTTTTAGGGCTTGAAATCTCTTCTTTTTCTGGGATAAGTGGGTCATGATGATCTTGAACGGCAAATACATCTCTCATGGTGATATTTTGCATCATTTCCTCTATTGTACTTACAAAAATTGCGAGCTTTACCTCTAAAGATGTCAGGTGCTCTGCAATGTTCTTCTTCTCTTTTGCCTTCAACTTTGCCCTTCTTATCAACAGATTAGCCTCTACATTTGCTGCATTGTTCTACATATTTTCAAGTGTTGCAAGGTTCCTTTCTCTCAGCTGAAACTCCATTTTCGGCTCAAAGGAATCCAGGTAATGTATGAGAGATGAGCCAAGAGGAGGTCTTGTATCACCAGGTATCGAATAATAGACTTGATTGAATCTGGCAGAAAACTATTGTACTATCTCCCCTAGCTGTCTTTTTAGCTAGTGATACTCTTTTAAAATTAGGAAATAGTTTTGTTTAATCACCCACCTATCGAGGAAAACTTTGAAGAACTGTGGGAAATCTGAGATGCTCGTGGCAAGCAAGTTTTTGAACCAACTCTTGTCTTTGCCTTGGAAAGAAAGTGCAAATAGCCTGATACTGAAATCCTCTTTGTCAACTTCAAAATGGTCTAGGAAAGTCTCGAAATTTTGCATATGTCTCTCAGCAGTGATGTTTTCATATTCACCATCAAACCTCAACATATATAGGTAATGATTTTCAGGGAATGCATGGAGTATAGGAGGTAAGATGAGTGGTTTGTATCGATCTGGAATTTTACAAGGTGTAGGAGTATGTACATAAGTTATAGGATCAGTCTTGACCTCTTTAGGCTCATCAATTTGAAGATGGTCATCATAAGATTCAGAAAAAGGACGTGGACCAAGATCAAAGGAAAAATTGGTATTTATACTTTTTGAATAGGTAGAATCACGATTTTGATAATATTTATCATACAAAAAACTTCGGAAAACTTTCAAGATAGTTTCAGGAAAAGAAAATAAGTAATTTACAAGAAATCATATTATATCTTGAATACAATTCCACCTTGAATACCTAACCTTTGTGTAAGATCCTTCCATTTTCCTGCTGGCAAGGTCGATCCTCCAGTGGAGTCTTTACAGCAAGTTGGAGTCGCCAGGTGAAAAGTTCAGCCTTCATATGCATCTGATTGTTTTCCACCATCAGCAAACAGATCTAAAATTTTTTGTTCTTTCCTAGGGAATATATGATCTTTTGCTTCCCCGGTATGTCACCAAAATGTTATCACTCGGATTGAACCTCAGGCTGAAAAAGGTAATTCTGAGGTAACCACAAACCACCCTTAGCCAAGTAGCTATCCCTACTAGGCAAGGAGAGGGCTCTCTCCGTAAGGATCACAACCAAGATGGCTGAGTAAAGAAGACATTAGGCTAGGTATAGTAGCTCAAGGTTTTGATTTGTTGTATAGGGTTGTGTTGGATCAGAAGGAGCAAACAACCAGGGTAAGGGAAATTAGGTCAAAATTTGCAGGGTGTTCTATGGGGCCAAGTAGGCATAGTGATTTAGCACTTTAGGATTTCAATGGGTGAGATGATCACGACAGGTGAGGAGCTAGAAAGAGCATGGTGAAATCATGGGTTATTTCTAAACTGAAGAAATTACAAACTGTGAATGTCTACCCAAAACAGAGCATATGAGAATGGATTCTTCTTATCTAACTTGCATACATTCACTTAGAAGTTATGAAATGATGAATAAACTTAACAATACATTAAACAAAAGGAGAAACTGAACTAAACACCATACCACAGGGATCCCATAAAAATAGCTGCAAATTTGATTAATATTCATGCTTAGAGACTGATACAAAGTGTGTCTCTTCAAAAGCCAAGCATCCAAATAAGTCCAACCTAAGCTAAATTGTTGTGTAACCAACTCCAAAAATAGAAGAAATGAGATATCAACGCCTTAGAAATAAACCACTTCGAGGGGGCAACCTCCAATACATTACATGAATTAACAATTCTTGGATGATACAATTTACAAAACCTCCTTTCTATATATAGGAGTCCATGGGGCCATAATGTAATCCTAGTGGGCCACAATGTAATCCTAGCCGACCTAACAATAATGATTTAAGGGCACAATAATAACAAAATGGGGGTTACAAGGGTACAATAATAACAATAAGGGGGTTACACTAACAACAATAAGGGACTATACTAGTAATATAGGGACCTAACATGCCCCTCTCCTTCAAAAAAGTGTTGTCCTCCACGCTTGAGTAGCTCTGGGTGCTTCTGTATAAAATTCTCATCCTCCCATGTAGAATCTTCAGTGGGTAAGTTCTTCCACTTGATGAGATACTCTGAAATTGATCGATTTCGTAGCTGTCGAGTTCTTGTTTTCGTGACTACTTCAGGTTCCAATATGATTTTTCCTTCCTCATCAAGTTCTAGAAATATTGTTTGAACTGGAAGATTTTCACCTATAACCTTCTTTAAGCATGAAACATGGAAAATTTGATGCACTCGTGAAGAAGCAGGAAGCTCCAATTTGTATGCCATAGTACCAATATTTTGCAACACCTTGTAAGGACCATAGTACTTTGGCGATAATTTATTATCCTTCTTTGCTTGCTTGAGGGGCATTTGTTTGTATGGTTGTAGCTGTAAAAATACCCAATCTCCTACATCAAAACTTCTCTCGCTGCGATGTTGATCTGCCTGTTGTTTCATTCGATTTTGTGCCAAATTCAGGTTATCCTTTAAGAGTTGGAGAACTTCTTGTTGATGCTCGATGTGATCTTCCACTGCTTGAACCTTCTAATTTTCTCTTAAAGATGATGTGATGGATGGTGGATGATATCCATAAAGTGCCATAAATGGGGTCATTTTTGCTGCAGTATGGAAGGAAGTGTTATACCACCATTCAGCAAGAGGTAACCACTTGACCCATTGTGTTTGTTTATCAGATACAAAACAACGAAGATATTCTTCCAAACATTTATTTACTATCTCAGTTTGACCATCAGATTGAGGATGATAAGATGAGCTATGAGCTAATTGAGTACCCAAACAAGAAAATAACTCCGTCCAAAAATTTCTAATAAAAATGGGATCTCTGTCGCTCACAATAACCCTTGGGCTTCCATGTAGCTTTTCAATTCTGTCCATAAATGTAGTAGCAACTGTACTTGCTTTAAATGGATGAGATAATGCACAAAAGTGTGCATACTTGGTAAGTCTATCAACTACCACCATGATGACACTCTTTCCTTCGGACTTAGATAAACCTGTGATAAAATCCATTGAAATCTCCTCCCAACGTTGACTTGGAATGGATAAAGGTTGTAGAAGTCCTGGGGTCTTAATTGTTTCCACTTTATTCTGCTGGCAAACCAAACATTACGCCACAAACTTTCGAATATCAGATTTAAGGCCATCCCAAAAAAATTCTTTCTTCACCCTGTGGTAAGTTTTTAAAAATCCTGAGTGTCCTCCTAAAGGAGAAGTGTGCAATTCCAGAAGAATCTTTTGTTTTAGTTGGGAATTCTTACAAAGATATAAACAATCTTTGTACCATAAGGAATCATTTTTCCAACTAAATGTATCAGATGTACTAGGATCTTGCTGCAACTTTTGAATGAGTGTCCATACATCTTTGTGCTTCTTCCATTCATCTCTTGCTTCGGTTATCCAATCTGGTTGGATAATAGAAATGGCACAAAGCAATGCTTCCACCTCTTCATTCTTTCTTGGGAGTGCATCTGCAACAACATTAAGCTTTCCTTTTTTGTAGATTATTTCAAAGTCATAACCCAACATCTTTGTGACCCATTTTTGCTGCTCTTCTGAAGATAGTCTTTGTTCCAAAAAGTGTTTAAGACTATCATGATCAGTTTTTACCTTGAAGTGTCTTCCTATTAGGTAAGTTCACCATTTCTTTAGTGCATGCAGTATTGCTAACATTTCCTTCTCATAAATAGGTTTCTGTAAATACTTTCCTTTGATTGCAAGAATTTCAAAAGAAATTAATGATCCAGGTGGATATTGGTGGCCACCGTCCTATTCCACTTGGGGCCCCACCATTGCCTCTTTCATTTTTTCAGTTTCGGCACAACTTACTATTTTTAGCAGTTTTTCGGGTCCTGAACTTCTGGAGCCGTTTTGAGGCCCTAAACGACATTTTTTGGGAATCGCGCCTCTAGCGAATATCATTTCACTCTTGGAATGGATATTGATGGAAAAATTTTAGTCCTCGGATAGAGCTTTCTAATGATGTATCATATGCGTCAAACGGAGATAGTATGCCAAAGTTACGTCCCTGGGAAGTTGAAACACCAATTTACCCAAACGGGGCCCATAGTTTTGGCGCTTCATCTCCTAGGGTTAGGTTTTTTGGATGTTTAGGGTTCTCCATTGTTTCTAAATAATAAATAGGCCCTCAAGCCTCATTGTAACTCAGTTCAAAGGCCGGTAGCCGCCACATCTCTTCTCAGAGATAGCTACCAGTGCCCTAGCTAGTTTTATTTCCATTCTGTCTGTAAGCAAATTTCAGTTCTTTGATATTAATGAAATGAAGTGTTATTTCCACTACATCTCTGTATTTATGGTTATGTGTTTATTCTATTGCATTCCTGCATAAATCCGGATCAATGGTTCTTCCTTCTTGCATTAAACAACACCAATTCCATTTCCTAAGGCATCACATTCCACAATAAAGGTTTTTGTGAAGTCTGGCGTAGCTAAGACCGGTGCTAGGCACATTGCCTCTTAAGATGTTCAAAGGCCTTAGTTGCTTCAGGAGTCCATGAAAATGCATCTTTCTTCAATAATGTTGTTAGAGGTGCTGCTATTCTCCCATAATTCTTAACAAACTTGCGATAATACCCTGTTAACCTGAGAAATCCTCGCAACTGCTTTATGGTTGTGGGGACTTTTCATTCCTTAATGGCTTTAATTTTGTTAGGGTCTACTTTAACACCCTCGTGAGATACAATATGACCCAGATATTCCACCTCTTGTACTCCAAAGAAACATTTGGATGTTTTTTCTTATAATTGTTTCTCCTGCAATAGTTTGAGCACCCTGTCAACATGTTCAACATGATCCTTCCAAGACCTGCTATAGATTAGTATATCATCAAAAAATACTAGCACAAATTTTCCAAGGAAGGGTTTGAAAATGGAATTCATCAACCCTTGAAATGTAGAAGGTGCATTGGTAAGGCCAAAAGGCATGACCAAAAATTCATAATGACCCTCATGAGTTCGAAATGTTGTTTCGGAATATCTTCAGTCTTCATTCTAATTTGATGATATCCTGAACGAAGATCCAACTTGGTAAAATAAATTGCTCCATGTAATTCATCCGATAATTCATCAATCACAGGAATGGGAAATTTGTCTTTAATGGTGAGCTTATTGAGCTCCCTATAATCCGGACACATTCGCCATGATCCATCCTTCTTGTGTACCAATACTACGGGAGCAGAGAAAGAACTTTGACTGGGTTGAATTATACCCGCCTCTAACATTTCTGCAATCATACGTTCAATTTCGCTCTTTTGGAAGTAAGGATATCTATAAGGCCTGATGTTTGGAGGAACACTTCCTGGAATCGAATGAATAGCATGATCATGATCACGAATAGGTGGGAGTCCTTTGGGAGTTTCAAACACCTTGGAATGATTGTCCAAGACTTGTTGGAGATCTGCAGAAATAGATGATTTTGATGTCGGAACTTCTAGTGAGCATAATTGTGCAATTACGCCTCGTTGTTCTTTTTTTAGAAGCTTTGTCATGACATTAGAGCTTATTATCCTTCCCGGATTCCCTTCAATACCCCGTAATTCGACTTCCTTTCCTTCTGAAAAAAATTTCAAGAAAAATTCTTGAAAATTAAAAGCTACCGTCCCCAAAGATTGTAACCATTGTACTCCTAGTACAACATCAGCACCTCCCATAGGAATGGAAAGCATTGGACTTGTCAACACATATTCCCCCATAGTTAGCTTGATATTATGGCATTTTCCAGAGCAATTTATAGTTCCTCCATTTGCAACCATCACTTGACATTCTGGTGCTGGGTATAGGAAACAATTTAATTCCTTGGCTACCTTCTAATGAATAAAATTATGGGTGCTACCTGAATCAATCAACACTATTACCCTTTTCTTCTTGATATGTCCTTCTATCTTGAGAGTTTGAGGAGTGGTAATTCCTGCCAGTGCATTACACGATATGGTCAAATTCATTTCTTCCTCTTCTAGGGCTGGTTCCTGGTGTATATCCTCTTCTTGTTCATTTTCTTCTTCCTCTTCACAATCTATGTAAAATAATTGCTTCTCAACACACTTATGACCTTTAGTGTATTTGCTATCACAACTGTAGCAAAGCCCTTTTGCTCTTTTTTCTTCCAATTGTTGTGGAGTCAACCTTGTAGGTTGTGGAAATCTAGGCGTAGCAACACTTCCTTCTTTATAGAATTGAGTGGTAGGCTTCCTTGTCGCCATAATTTTACATTCAACTTTTCTTGCCAACCTGAATGCCTTCTCCAATGAATCAGGTTCCAAAACGCGAACTTCAAGTTGGATGTTATCCTTTAAAGTGCCTATGAAGAGATCAATCCTGTGTTCCTCTGGAATATCAGTTACCCTTATATTCAATTTTTGGAAGTCCTCAATGTGCTGCCCCACTAAACCCTTTTGTTTGAAATTTATCAATTGGCTAAAGAAGGTGTTGCTCTTTGTATCCTCATAATGTGCTATCATTTCCTCCGTAAAAATTGACCAAGTGACAATTTTTTTACGGGAGAAAAGCCATCGATACCATACAATTGTATTTTGTTCTAAATGTAAAGTTGCAATGCGTACCTTTTGTGTGTTTTGCACGTTATGGAGATCAAAATATTGCTCCATCTGTAGTATCCATGTTACAGGATCCTTTCCATCAAACTTCCTCATATCCATTTTTGGAATATGGTGGTTCTTCCCTCTAACATTAGAGTTTATGAAATCACGATTAACATTTATTTTGTTCTCATCATGAGTTTCCTCTACTATCTTTTCACCATTAGGAAACATTTCTTGTATCAACTTTGTCAAACCTTCCATGTCTGCTTTTAGATCATTCTTCATTTTTTCCATTTTCTCATTGATCTTAGCTTCCATGTCATCCATCTTAGATTCCATGCTAGCTTCGATGCCATCTATCTTAGATTACATGCCATTCTTCAAACCATCCATATTATATTCCATGCCTTTCTTTAAACCAACCATCTTAGTTTACGATTTATTGCCTAAAACTACCTCGGGCTAAAGAAGGCGCGGATTTAGGGATCAAACCATGCTCAGTCTGGTAGCTAGCCCTACCAGAACAGGAGAGGGCTCTCTCCGGGTCAATC
>CM076575.1:458187580-458315951 GCA_034641835.2 Pinus albicaulis | reverse complement strand
AGCGATGATTAAGCTTGCCAAGATGTGTTACACCATTTTTTGGTCATCTAACCTTTCATCATTAGATGGACCCAAGTATACCATGTAAGACCAGTTTTACCCCAAGTAAAACTACTTTCACTATGTTAATTAGGAAACCCCAAAGGAATAATTAATTAAACCATAATTTAATTATTATTCCCAGTCATGTTTAACCCAAAAACAAAGAAATTAATGAGATAAACCCATAGTTATCTTATTATTTTCTAGGAATAATTATTTAAATAATATTCCTTGTTAAATATGACAAAATCAACCACCATTAATCAAATAAATCATTATTTATTTGATTATATCCCAACCACTTCCTTAAAAAGATAAATAAATCATTTATTTATTTATTCTTCACTAATCAAGGGATTTGACCCAAGTCAAACACCCTTTCCCTCCAATAAATAATAATAAAATATTCCGTAGAGGTGGATCTAGATTTGATTAACATTATTTTAATCATGCACCAAGATCTAGAATGACCCAATATTTTGTTATAAATAGGAGGGTTTTCCCCATCATTCGTCACCTTTTGTTGCCTATTAGATCACTCTGGATCTATACACTTGGTCTCATTTCTACCATTTTGCTCCCATTGAGCTCTACTTTCTGCATTGGGTTTTCTACATCTACAAGAGAGAGAAAGCTTAGATCTGAAGTGCTGAGGACTACAAAGGACCCATCCCATTGAGGAGATCTGGATACACCTTCTTGTTTCCTCCCAGGTGCCCTGTAATATAAAAATTCATTCAAAAATTGTGTTCTTGTCTTGTCTGTTGGATGCATGGAGCAAACTCTTTACTTTACTGCTTAATGTCTTTCTATTTATAGATCTGTTTGTTGCAGCACTTTAACTACTAATTGCAGATCTGAAGATGTTTTGCAGCCATTATTGTTGTTAGGGCTATTAGTTATGCGTAGCTAAAGTGGTTCTTTTCGTACACTTCGACGAAGAATTCATACTAACAAATGGCGACTCCACACGGGTTTTAAATTACGACCGCTGTCGTTTTTCATATTCCTGCATATCCAGCTACTTCAGGCCCTAGGGCTTCTTTTCAGCTGCTTAGTTTTTCTCTTTTCATGTCATTTTTCTCATATAAAACCCTAAAAACTTAAAATTTCTAACTTCCGTGTGTTTCTGGCCCTATTGCGCAGGTAAGCGACACCAGCCGCAACTGAGACGGCAACTTTTCCGGTGTAACCGCGCGTCGAGACAACCGCAACAGGGTCGACTTTTTGGCCCTAAACTCGCGACCCCCTTTCTCTGTGTCGCACTTTTCAGCCTGTAACCTGCGACCTCAACCAAAATCAGGTCAGAACCTGCGACCTGCCTTTTTTCCAGCATTTTTCTGTAATTTTTCTGGGTTCTGCTGCAGCCTCTGCCAGGGTTTTCCAGCCTCTGTCTCAGCCCGCCTTGACCAAGATCTGATCCGTTTTTACTCATCTAAGTGGGAACCCAGCCCCTTAGGGCTTTAGTACCCTCCACTTTTTGTGGAAGAGTCTTAGCTGTTTCAGCCGTCGGTTTCAGAGCTTCAGCCCCCTCTTTTCCAGATCTGTTACCTCACTTTCAGATCCATTGAAATCAACCTCTTTTCCTTTCAAATCACCTCTTGTCGTTTTGTTTGGACCTCCTCTGAAGGCCTCTGCCTTGCCCCCCGGTTTTTTGCTGATTTCCCTTTTCCAGCCACCTTGCCTCTGTCTCTTGGCTGTGATCTGCACCCCTTGTCTGCAGCTTTATCCTCCAGATCTCTGTCCCCTTTGACCCTAGATCTGTTGAGTTTCCTTTGTGTGTGTTTCCATAGTTTTTCCCCTTTCTTTTCAGCATAGTTTTGAGAGACCCACCTTCTTGGGTTAGATAGATGCATACGTAGCTGTTATTTTTCTGTTATTTCAGCATTTTACTCTGTTCTCTGTAGGTTTATTTTCAGCTACGCAGCACACTTTTTTGCTCTCAACAACGGAAAGGGTTTAAAAATTAAAATTAACGCACACCACACACTCACCCTAAGTGAAGAAGCGCCTGGTTTACACCGCCTGGCAAAGACTCTAAAATCAATCATCACTGCACCTTATCTGCCCTTGACCTTCTTGATTCTGTCCCTTTCTGCCCTTGTCGGTTTCCTTCTTCCTGTCATCATTGCGCCCCCAAGGCGCCGTTCCCGGAGACTTCTTGGCCTTCACCGCCTGCTGATCAACGTTCCACCGCCGTCGTCGAGCCCGTCCACCTTCGAGTCCGCACTCCGACTCCTCTCCTGATTCATCGGGTCCCCCTTCTCCTTCTGGTTCTCCCCCTGTCACCTTCACTATGTCTGGACCAGGGCCTAACGCTAGCGGTTCTCCCGGCCCCAATGCCGGCCCTACTTCTAGCGGAACCGCCACAACCACTACCCCGGCCACATTCTTGGCCTTCACCCTCGGTTTCCGGTTGATCGACCTGCTCCGCACCGCCGTCGTCGAGCCAGTCCACCTTCGAGTCCGCACTCCGACTCCTCTCCTGATTCATCGGGTCCCCCTCCTCCTTCCGGTTCTCCCCCTTTTACCTTCACCATGTCTGGACCAAGGCCTAACGCTAGCGGTTCTCCCGGCCCCAATGCCGGCCCTACTTCTAGCGGAACCATCACAACCACTACTCCGGCCACCCCTGTGCTGCCGTACATTGCAGGCCTCAGCCTCCCCGATTTCCGTCAGTTGATTAATGATCCCATTCACCACAATGCTACCTAGCCCACTATGCCCACCAAGCTGCCCTCTGATATCCCTAAGTTCGAGGGCCTTACTGGAGAAGATCCAACCAATCACGTCCAATCTTTCCACATGTGGTGTTCCTCCAATTCCATTACCGATGACTCCATCCGTCTTCGTTTGTTCCAACGCACGCTTACCGGCGAAGCTTCTAAATGGTATGTCGAACAGGCCACTTCCTCCCATACCACGTTCGAGACCCTTGCCCAAGCCTTCTTGTCGTACTTCCAGCTCCCTCTCCGATACGACACTGGTACGGAGCTCTTGACTTCATTTAAGCAATCCTCTTCCACACGCCTTTCTGCCCATGTTCAGGAATGGCGACGAAGACGGAGCTTATGTCGAGCCCCTCCCTTTGAAGATCGGGTTTACATGGACTGGTTTCTTCGCACCCTCCCGTCTCCCATCGGCAAAGATGTCGCCTCTCACTTTCCTCAATCTGAAGAAGCCGCCCTCCAAATAGCTTTAAAATATGACCTGATCTACGCTCAATCGGGTTATGTTTATACCGTTCTGCCTGACATCCCCCGGCCCGGTGGCGCTAACGCCCCGGGGGCATCTCATTCCGCCGACGGTATTGTTGGATCTCTTTCCCACCCATCTTCTCACCCTCCTATGAGCCATGGTCTCCCTCAGGGAGGGGCCAGCACCTCAAGCAATCTTCCCCCTCCCGGCAACATGTATCCAGGATACGGCATGCCTCCTCCTTTTGCCCAACCTCCTGCTTACCTCAATGTCGCCCAACCCAACCCTTACTTTTATCCACAGTCTGGTGCGCCAGCTCCTCCGGCATATGCGCTTCCGCCTCCCTTGCCTCCTCACAACCTGCAACAGCACATACAACCCCCTCCAGGGCAAGTATTTGCACAGCAGGGTGCGATTAATCCCCCTTCTTCTCAAAGAAGGCGGCGAGGCAACCAGAACCCATCTGCCCCCGGTAACCGAGGACCCAATTCTGGTATGGACCCTAACACTAGCAACTAGCCTCAGGGCATCTCGCCCAGGCCGGACAGGCCGCTTCGCACCAACAAGCCCTGTTCGTGTTGCGGTGTTTACGGTCACTACACTCACGATTGTCCTCTCTTACCCCAGATGCGACAGATGTGGGAGTCTCAAGCCACATTGCGCGGACAACACGCCTCCCCTCATGCTCCTCCTAATGTGGCCCTCAACCAGACGGTGTGTTCCGCGGTCAGCACCACCTCGCGAGGATTCGTGGCTGCCCGACCCCACAGAAGCGACCATGGCTCACACCCTCGTCCATTTCTGGTTCCTCTGACTACCCGATCCTCATGATGCACTCCGATCCGTCCCCTTCCGTCGACCTTCACCTTCAAACTCGGTCTCGCCAGTACACCAAGCCCCCTGCTCAGTCTGCTCCCGAGCCCCCATCTTCAGGTTCTACAGAGCCTCTTTCGACAGCCGGTGGCCCCTTACACATCCCTCAACCCAAAGGTGAGGTTCATCCAAAGATTCCAAAGGGACCATTACGCCGAAATGCTGCTTCCGGTCGAGCCGCTCAGTCGTATAGCATAGTAGATGATTTGGCGCAGTCCCCTGCTGCCATTTCCATACTGGAACTCCTCCGGTCGTGCCCTTCCCAAATGAAGGCTCTACTATCTGTCGTGGGCGCTCTAGATCCTGCTGATGACCAATTGATTGTTTTCGAAGCCTGTCAGTCAAAACATCCCCCTCTTCCTCCTTTCGTTGCTTTCCAAATCCCCGTCAAAATCAAGACATCGCGTATCTAGGTGTATAATTGATGAGGGCATCCACTACACGTGATGTCGAAAGCCGGTTTGGAAGCAACTCGGATCCCCTGAGTTGGCCCCTTCCACGATCACCCTTCGAGCGTGGGATGGTCATGCCTCCCGGCCTATTGGCCTGTTTCGTAACTGTCCCATCACCCTCGCCGGTAAGACTGTTTGCGTTGATGTCGAAGTCATTGACGCCCCTCTAGACTACAACATTCTATTGGGGCGAAGCTACACCTATGCCATGTCTGTTGTCCCATCCGCGGTCTTCCGCAAGATGTCTTTCCCACATAACGGGAAGATAGTCACCATTGACCAGCTATCGTATCATGAGCCGTCGTCTCAGTCCTCCTCCGAGACGACCATCTCTTCTGTAGCCAACAAGCAAACCGTCGATTCCTTGACCAGTGTCTCCCCCGGCGTTTATAAAGATTCCACCCTGCTTGGTACTTTTTCTCACCTTCCCCCCCCTCCTATTACGGATCCCAGCTTGTCGAATATTTGCATGATGCAATCGTCTCAGGCTGCCCATAAACGGCCTGCCTCGGCTAGTCCGCACCCTTCCCCCCGCCCTCCGCAACCCGCTCCTAGCCATTCATCTCCGCCAGCCGGACCTCCTCCTTCCGGCCCTCCCCCTACAGCTGGTATCCCCGAACCTCTTTATCCTCCAGGCTCGGTCCCCCCCGGCCTTAACCATCTTGGAGCCGTACCTCTTGGTCACTACCCTGCTGGACAGATCCCCTTCTTGGCTCCCCCTCCCGGAGTATATTCTGTCCCCGTCATGGCCACCCTCTCTCTCCCTAACTTGACCTTGGGTATTTCGGTTTGGTACCTTGACCCCCCAGCCGCCACCCCCCCTGGTCACCCCAAACCTTACATGGCTTTGACACCGGTTCAACCGGTCCCCCTCGCTTCCTCCATAGCCACTGTGCCCCCAGCACCTCCACGGGACCCTTCTCCTGTTGGGTCGGCTCCCGGGAAGAAAGGCCAGAAGCCCGAGGAAGGCCTCACGATCCGGCCCCCCCGACATCCATTACCCCCCCACGACCACCAAAGCCCGCCATTCGATGCGCTTTGTGTGATGTCTTCGGTCATGCCACTCACATGTGTCCTGAATTGCCCCACCTCAAGCTTCTGGTCAACGAGACATTCCCCGACTCTGATCTCCCAGAAGTACATGTCACTATCCCCGACTCCCTCCCAAAACTCAAACACTTGCGCACAAACCACCCTTGTGCCTTGTGCGATTTTCACGGCCATTACACCCACCTCTGTCCCCGCCTTGACGAGTACCGTTCCTCCTTGGACTTGTACCGCCAGTTCAAGGCCGCTTCAATCGGACCAGAGGACATTCACATTCCGCCTCCCGCTGTTAAGCCAACGGAGCCCTCAGTCACCATTTTGTACCTGTCATCATCCATGAGACCATTGGGGAACGTTCCATCTGAATCCTCCCCTGTTGTTTCGCTTGACCTTCCTTCAACGGTCATCTTGGGCTCAACATCGGTAGATCCGTTATCTACTTACTCTTCGGTCACCCATTGTGACGATGGGCATGTGAACCTCTCTTCTCATGATGATGATTCAGGCCACTGCACCACGTCAGGTAGTTCTTCTTCCACTAGTCACCCCATCTTCTATCACGATGACGACATTATGGAAGAAGTTCCCACCCCTGACTTCATCTATTCCCCCTTACATCGAACCCATGCGTTCACACCACATCCACCTTGTGGTCATTACATCGAAACCCAATGTTTGGGTAAGGGGGCACCCACATTTGAGAGACCAAGAGAAGCCATTCTCCACCACACTCCTAGTGTATCTGGTCGTGTTGACTCTAGACCCCGTATTCTTCCACATTTAGAAGAACCTCTAGAGTCCCATATCACTTCAGATCACTCTCGGGACGATACCCCTTATCGTTCCCTCATCTTACATCAGCAACCCAGTCTCTTAGACATTATTATTGACCAACCTATAGCTTTTCTACGAGAGCGTCAGTTCATTATCTCCAAATCCTCCTTTTGGGATAGTGACACCAGGTATGCCAATTCGGAAACTTAAAGTCCATTTGATCCCTATATGCAGTACCAAAAGAGATTGGTAACACTCCATTTCCTTTCTCAAACTGCATAACCATAACCAGAACAAATGGCACTCCACATCATTAAAATGTGGTTAGATTCCCCTTTTTATAAATACATTTTGGCATGCCCACAGCATGTCACACAAACTCAAAAAATGGGGGCACCACCTGCCCCTACATACATCACGGGGGGCACCATACGCCCCCCCATACATATACTTACGACATGCCCATAGCATGTTCCAAAAACTGGGGGCACCATACGCCCCCCCATACATATACATCCAACACGCCCATAGCATGTTACAAACAAAATCCAAAAACTGGGGGCACCATATGCCCCCCCATACATTCTGGGCGGCACCCCTTGCCCCTACACACATCCGAGAGGGCACCATATGCCCCTATATCTGGCCAATACACGACGAACGCCCTGATCCGCCTGGATCTCTGTCCGAAGTGTTCCCAGATCCCTCTCTCTCCAGTTGACCCGCAACTCTGCCATACCTGCACAACCACATTCTTTTTGTCAGGGTACAGATCGGGAAAACCATAACCACACACCACAACCCAACTCCCAGCCATCAAACAGCACCCAGCCCTCCTCGTCTCCCAGGTCGCAGTTTTCTGCCATTTTCTGGACCAGGTCGCACTTTTTGCCCCCAAACCTGCGTCCTGGGTCGTACTTTTTGCCCCAAAAAGTGCGACCCGGCCATAGAGATGAAGGAGGGGCTGTTTCTGGGGGTTTTGGGCCCGAAACTGCAAATGTCATCCAACAACATGCAAGAGCAAGGTTAGGCCTCGTACCTCCAACTGACAGATCTCGCTTCCAACGGTCGGTTTGTCCGCTACGTTCGCCGCAAGATTTAGGGCCTTCTCTCCACATTCACCACAGCAACAATAGCAAATGAATGATTTTGGAGGGAAAACTGCCTCATTCAAGAGAACCCATGTTTCTCCTTTCGACTGCTACAACCACACCGTAGCCCCGTTCGACGAACCGTCAGCACCGTTGGACAGATCTCACCGAGCTCTCAAATGGGTTTTAGTTAGTTTTCGGTGATTTGATACTTCACCCGGACACATTTTTTCCACGAAGGGTCACTTCACCGCTCCTTAAAATCGAATTTCCTCACTTACGACACTTGTACTTGGGGCACCATATCGCCCCCTTACTTGTCCATGTTTGTGTTGATTTTCGTCATGAGTGCCCACCTTGTACTCATGCTTCTATGACCCCCCATTGGGGCCTTTATTGTGTGGCAGCACTATCTAGTCGCCCTTGCTTAGAGCATCCGAGTTGAGTCATCATTGCATTCATGGAGTCTATCCTGCATCCTTTTACACCCTACTTTAGCCCTCCATTCTTTTTGCTTGGTTCCTCTCTTGTGTCGCATCTCATGACCTTCAGCCCCACTGTCCCCTGTCCCTTTCGATATTGTGTCAGTCGCTGCCATGTCATACATGCCCTTTATGCTCTAACAAGGGAAGTCGTCCATTCGCCACTCCATCCTTCCCATTTCCACCATCATCATTAGTGTCAGTCTGTCCGTCGCTCTATTGTTCTTCTCTCGTGACTTAGTTGAGGATCTCTCATTGCCTCACCTACGGCGGACCTCCTTCTGTCGACATCAGCACATTTATTCCAGAAGCAAGGTCTAGAGGGCGGTGTACCTTGGTTCCAGCTTCCACTTTTGTTCGGTGCCTCGGATCAGGCAGGGGGATCCCTTACTTCCCTCTGACTTGATTGCTTCTCCAGCTCCTTTCAGCATGATCGAGATTCGTATACTGGACAGTCCAGTGACCCAGCAGCAGCTCTTGATGATTCCCGGGCGTGTGTGAGATGTCTCAGCCCTCATGAGGGGGTGGCCCTGTAGGTAGCCCCCCACATGCCCGGATGCCCTCTTCATTGCAGCCTTTGATGCCGCTCCAGATTTTGATGATGTTGGCCTTAGCCACTTGCAGCACCTCTATGATTTGCATGTATCAGTCAGATTTTGTGAGCCCTTCCCCATTTACAGGGGGCATTTGGGTTGTATTTATCTCATGTACTCGGATGATATTGTACTAGTCCTGGCTGTTATCCCAGGCACATCATGTATGTGAGACTATTCATTGTATTTTTATCTGGCTCTTGATTATGCCAGCTGTACTCTATGGTTCGGTCCCTTGTTCACTGGACACACTATTCTTTTGTACTTTGTCACGGCGGGCATAGGTATGCCTCCCCCGCCGCCTTCAGCACAGGTACCCTCTCATAACTGAGACTTGTTGCACCTGCGAGTCTCGTCTCCTCAGGGTCTAGTCCTTCAGCACACTATCTACCTCATATTTCTCTCTCTGACATACCCTTTTGTTGCCTAGTGATTGTCTTCTTACAACGTACTTCGGTCATACGATTTGCTCCTGACACTCGCACGCTGGGGGGCAATCTGTTACACCATTTTTTGGTCATCTAACCTTTTATCATTAGATGGACCCAAGTACACCATGTAGGACCAGTTTTACCCCAAGTAAAACTGCTTTCACTATGTTAATTAAGGAAACCCCAAAAGGAATAATTAATTAAACCATAATTTAATTATTATTCCCAGTCATGTTTAACCCAAAAACAAAGAAATTAATGAGATAAACCCATAGGTATCTTATTATTTTCTAGGAATAATTATTTAAATAATATTCCTTGTTAAATATGACCAAATCAACCACCATTAATCAAATAAATCATTATTTATTTGATTATATCCCAACCACTTCCTTAAAAAGATAAATAAATCATTTATTTATTTATTTTTCACTAATCGAGGGATTTGACCCAAGTCAAACACCCTTTCCCTCCAACAAATAATAATAAAATATTCCATAGAGGTGGATCTAGATGTGATTAACATTATTTTAATCATGCACCAAGATCTAGAAGGACCCAATATTTTGTTATAAATAGGAGGGTTTTCCCCTTCATTCTTCACCTTTTGTTGCATACTAGATCACTCTGGATCTATACACTCGGTCTCATTTTCTGCCATTGTTGCTCCCATTGAGCTTTACCTTCTACATTGGGTTTTCTACATCTACAAGAGAGAAAGCTTAGATCTGAAGTGCTGAGGACTACAAAGAACCCATCCCATTGAGGAGATCTGGATACACCTTCTTGTTTCCTCCCAGGTGCCCTGTAATATAAAAATTCATTTAAAAAATCGTGTTCTTGTCTTGTCTGTTGGATGCATGGAGCAAACTCTTTACTTTACTGCTTAATATCTTTCCATTTATAGATCTATTTGTTGCAGCACTTTAAAACCTGGAAAAAGGGAGACCTACAACCTGTAGTGGTTTATGGAAGGCCACCAACCAAAGGCATTCTCAAGGGATTCTTTGTGTCTCTGGATACAACTTTGAATCTAGGTATGGTTTCTTTATTTGTAGGCTCAGGAAGTAGGTTCAAGTTGTGACTCAGACTCACTTGATTTATCTTTGAAACATGTAGATGACCATCAACTCCCCCCTGTCAGATACAAGGTAAGAATATGAGGAAAAATCAACTGCAAGAATTTTCAAAACTCGAGAATAAATTGTGTGATACGAGTAGAAATATCTTCTTGTCTATTGAAGCCCAATGCCAAGAAGTGATCCATCCAAGGTGAATATTTGTTCTTGCAGGAGGCTTGATTCTGAAGCATTTTTTTGAAGGATGATTGTGTTGACCATAATGCTCACGTGGATGAAGATCAAAACAATTATCTTTCACATGACCAATGTTGAATTTCCATGACCTTCGCTCTAGGTTAGAGTCTTAAATCATTAATGCTACCAAACAAAGAATCTCAACCATAACCTACTTTGCACAACAAAAATATAATGGAGTAAATCACACATGCAAAATTATACACAACTTTTAAAAAAATTGTACAATAATGTACAATCACCAATATTTGTTATATTAAACCAAATCTGAATAATACAACAATCTATGGTATACAAGATACAATGAAAAACTCGATGTCATTTCTCATCCTATTGGTCCTTTGCTTCTGTACTATTCACTAGTAGTGCCTTATTCCATCAAGGCACCTACACATCGAGACTCCAAGAGGGCTTCCATCTAACATTGTTGCGCGTCCATATGTAGAGTGTACATGGGCTGATCCAATCTACTCTCTAGGTTGGAAAATTCCCGAGCTCAAACTGCTGGATAGAAACAACTTTCTTCCATCAAAGTGTTGCACTTTGACACCAAACTTCATCTAACCTTCAACTACTCTTCGTCCTTCAAGATATCTTGTCACAGGTTACTTTGGGATATCAACATGTTGCCCTCCAACATACCAATGATGAAAAATCCTTCACTCTAATTTCTTCTCCTAATTGAGGTCTCCAACTGCCCAAGTTGACCTCAATACTTATAGGCTGCAAAGTTGCGATCCAATTTTGGTAAACCCTTGACCCAACACTCCTCCACAAAACGTTTTTGTCCTTTGCGCTTGCACTTGCTATCACTACAACTATGATTAAGGCATAAACTTCAACCCTTATCCTTCCACGCAATCAGCAACACAAGCCTCCTATGGTTGCGATCCTCTAAGGAAAGCTACCCCTTAAGTCACGCTACCCCTTTCTAGGCATGTACACCTAGATGTTTCCCTTAAAGTGCCTCTAGATGTTGGCTATGGCTTGTAGCCTAGCATGATAGCTAGTTGTAGTTTTGGCCTCCCTTAAACCCAACTCAAACAGCCCTTAACCAGCCATGTTTTTCACCTCTCCTCCTCGGCCTACTTCCCAGCAACCTCGGCCTAAGAAATAGCCCTTAAGCAACCACAAAACATCCCCTATATAGGTACGCTGTCACCTACAAAAAATGATGTCCACCATATAATTTCCCACATTGTCCCTTGGCCTCCTTCATGCTGCTCCTCAGACTCCTTATCTATTTGCGGCTTGCCTTCTATTTCAAAGCTCATTTGTATGAGTGTTTCTAAAAAATGGATGCTAAAAACACTTGTATTCACCCTTTATTTATAGCCAATAAAGGGGCTCCAACGAATCATGAAGAGACACATCTATTGGAGTGATTTACATCAAGCCTACATGACTTGACAACCAATAATTAATTTGTCAACTTCGAAAATTCATTTCTCTCTAACGACAACTCAAAATCAAATGATTCTTGTTGTGTTGGAATCATCTCACTAAGCACTATCATCCTCATCCATCACATGTCAATTTATCATCACGGTGTTGGCCCAAACATAGATGGGTGCAAAACCCCACACTTTCATTCCAAGTCCACAAGCTGCTCTTGTGGTGATTTTTCCTCCAAACCCTGAATCTTAGGGCTTGGAGTACCTCCCAAGCTACACAAATCAACACAAATATATGACAATGTTGGAATTTAAAAATCTATTTTGAATGTGGAGGAGCAGAATATGGAACATGGAAAGGTGAAATATAATAAAGGGACCCGACACTTCGAAATTTTATGGGTTTTGAATAATATGGAATATGAAAGGACACCTCCTTGTCATATCCAAGACTTGTTTTGTGCTTGTTGTTGACAAGTTTTTCCCAAGGTCTGATGATGGGCTTGGGAACTGCATGCTGAATTTCTACATTTTTATGCATCTTTACTCTTTTAATGACTTGATTAGTTTCTGGTAGTTGATGGGATTATGTCTCAATCTCAAAGAGAGAATTGTTTTGAAAAAAAACAAGTTTAGGATGATGCTTACGTTGTTGTTACTCATCTCGCTGAAACTGTGACTCAAGTTGCAAGAAATCAATATTTTCCTATGTATTATATAGAAAAATTGGAATATCAAAAAGAGAGGCCTTGTTTATTTTTACCATACCATCAGCAATGGAATGAATTAGGGTATTGAGCAACTCTAATGCATCACTAATTTTAGCCATTTTTCAAATAACTCAATTTGAGCAAAGAAAACTTCTAGCAGGATTTCAATTAATGAGTATAACTATACCAATTAGTATATAAACTAAAGTGTATGTAACTTCAGGGTGTTCAAAAGACACACAGACTTCAAGGCTCCAACCAACAAGCGTTCAACGCGATTCAATGTTAAACGCACATAGAAACATCATTGTTCAAAGCTCATACTAGAAATTATGCATGGAGATAGTGTTCTAACCAGCAAAAAAAAATTCTAGGAAGCGCTCAATGCAGAGAATAACATAGACTCAACAATTAACAAGTCGGCTTCATAAAGACCAATGCATATACACGCATATGGTATATGAGATATGGCATATGACATACCAGTTTTTAAACAAGGCACATGATTTCAATCTTCAACACATTTAAATAGCCCAAGCCATAGTGTCAAGTCCACTTCGAAGTCGACGCCAAATACGCATCGAGCGCATATGACAGACCCCAACACAACCCTGGATTTAGAGGACATGAGACTCCAAACTCTGTAGATTGGTCAAACCAATAGTCATTGATTTATTTCAATAATTTTCCATAGATACAAGAAATTTTTTTCACAAATAAATAGTAATGATAAACCCTTTTCTTATATCTTTATCAATATCAAATGAGAGTATGCTCCTAAACCCTTTGTTCGGAACCTCTTATGCATGAAATTTATTTATAAATCAATCATAATGGTTTATGTAGATAATGACTGCATAAGGGTCACTGCTGCCAAAACATTTTTCAAAAAGATCATTTTTTTCCATTAACAGATTGATATTCCCTTAGGAAAGTACATCATAGCTATTGTAACTTGATAAAGTTTTGTTTCTTTCCTGATTTCTTTTATGTTTTTGTGTTTCAGGTGTTGATCCCTTCAAATTGTAGTTTCTGCTCCATTGGAAATTGAACAATAAGGACCCCACCATGCAAGTTTCGATTGCAGAAGAAAATTCTTCGGAAACACCAATTCTGTAAAAAATTACTTTTTCTTGAAACTTGTACATAAACTTTCCTTTCTAGTTGATTGGATTTTCTTGAAAATGGATTGTACATTAGCTTTGTTCTTTCCTCTATTTTTTTTCCTTTTTTGTTCCCTACAGCAATTTCTGCGTGCATTTTCTTTGCTGTTCCCTATAGGGAACAACACTTTTTGTGTGCCTTTATTTTTCATGTTGTTCCTCTTAAGGAACAACAGTCGTCCCTCTTAAGGAACAACAATATTGCGTGCTTATATTTGTTTTCTGTTCCTTAGGAACAACAGTCGTTCCTCTTAATAAACAGTGCGTTTGTGTGTTTCTTTTTGTTGTTCCTTTCAAAAGGAACAACATTTTCGTTGATTATTGTTCCTTTCAAAAGGAACAATAGTTTTGTTGTTCCTTTCAAAATGAACAACAGTTTTGTTGTTCCTTTCAAAAGGAACAACACTTTTTCCACGTGTTTTTGCTGTTCCTTTCAAAAGGAACAACACTTTTGCCGTGTGTTTTTGTTGTTCCTTTCCGAAGGAACATCAGTTTTTGCTGCTTGTTTTTGTTGTTCCTTTCCAAAGGAACAACAATTTTTGTCGCCTGTTTTTGTTGCTCCTTTCCAAAGGAACAAAAATTTTCCCGCTTGTTTTTTTTGTTCCTTTCAAAAGAAACAACATGTTTTTTTACCAACTATTTTTGCTGTCCCTTTTCAAAGAACATTATTGTTCCTTTCAAAAGGAACAACATTTTTTTTCTGATTGTTTTTGCTGTTCCTTTCAAAAGGATCAACATTTTCGTAGATTGATTTTTTTGTTCCTCCTAAGGAACAATAGTTGTTCCATCTAAGGAACAACACTTTTTTAGTGCATTTTTCTTGTTTTAAAACAACATTTTGAGGATTTTTGTGAATTCTTCATGACTCTTTTAAAGGAAAACACACAATTTATGTAAGGACACAAAAATTAGAGGTCACTAGAATCAGCTAATCAAGAGAAATTGTAATTTTTAAGAAATTGTTTTGTAGTGATAAGAAAAGGAAAGGACACAACCATCTATATCACTTTGTTGTCTTTATTTTCACTAAAATTAATATGATCGGTTATCTTTATCATGTTGGTTCTTCCCTAAATCTTCATAACTCTCTTTGATTTTTATTTATTGAATAAGAATAAGGGCATACTTTCTCTATTGAGATGTTCAGACTTATTCCACCATCCCTACTCTTAAGGAGTGTTGAGCCATCCTCTATATATAAATAGGGAAGTGATACATGAAAAAAGAAGAAAAAAATCTCTATATGATTACTAAAAATTCTATGATATGGCAGATGGAGGATATGGGGTCTCATCAAGAGCCAGCCTACCATGATCATAAGGGAGCAGTGAAGTGGCATTCCCATTATGGCCACCACACCAGGGATATGATCCAATGGACAACTCAGAAAAATAAAGAGTCCTTGGAACAGGAGGTCTCATCACGAGCCGACCTGCCCACCTTTCACTCCTTCCTGGTGAATGGCATTGTGATTCAGCTGGTTCCTAAGCTAGCACAGTGGCCTCCATCATGACATCACACAACACTTCCCTAGGCATAAATAAAGGATAATGGTTCCAAGGGTGAGAAAACAACTTTGTCAAGGTTATAGACACCTGTGGGCAACAGAGCTCTGCTGATGGTATTGAAGTCATATTTTTCACAAATCAATAGTAATGATAAACCCTTTTCTTATATCTTTATCTAATATCAAATGAGAGTATGCTCCTAAACCCTTTGTTTGGAACCTCTTATGCATGAAATTTATTTATAAATCGATCATAATGGTTTATGTGGATAATAACCGCATAAGTACTTTTTTTCACATCAGCTGTCCTTTTCCCTTATTTTCAAATCATTACAAAAACATTTCCATATCTACTCACGATTTCAAAATATGCATTGATTTCAGTAATGTGATAATTTGTTGATCATATCATAAGTATGTATGTCTTTCCATGTTTTACAATTGCTGTGCAGTACGCTGCTCTTCTATTTTCCAGTCGAGGGCGACCTATCATCTTTTGGGGGGCACGAATGCCTTTTAAATATGCCTACATGTGGGTCGAATCCAAATATTCATACTGCATTTCTACAGAATTTTTTCTGATTGAACTTTTGGCATACCTCTTATCTGTTGCTCTTCAAAATTAACACTATGGATTCAAGAAAATTGCATGCAGAATCATGATTTGGTTATAGGAGAACAAAAAGTATGGAGGGGAAATTCTATTTGCAGCATGACCACACTATTGCAACTAATAGAAAAGGCTCGCGCAACTCGCGAACGCGCACAATTCTTCAGACATGATGTGCTTGCATGGCTTCCACATTTTTCATTACTTTCAGTATCTGCTCAGCCTACATTAGCTTCAACAAAGGCCAGTCCCGACATGTCATTCCACATTTTTTTCGGAGGTAACAGTTGAGGTAAAATAGCATAATTTTCTGATTTATTATGAATCTAGGAGAATTTCATGAAAATCCATTGAACATTATTTATCATCATTCATTCCACATCTTTACCACTTCCCATTTTTCAGAGACATCTCATCTTTTAGTTTGGGTTAGTGTTGATTTCCTTCATTTCTTTCTTATGACCATGTCGGTAATATTCTTTATCATCCATTGATATTCTTATTCATTCTCAACACCTCCCTTATTCCATGTTGTTTTACACCAAGCATAGATTTCAACAGATTGTAGCAACCACCTCTCTTTTTTTTCCAGTATTGCATGAGGACATGCTAATTCTTCAGTTTGGGGGAGGAATTGCTACACATGATGGATGTTTTCTACTTTCTTTCTCGTTTAAGTCATACAATTTCATTTTTATACAGTGCAGAAATTGATTTGCATATATCTTTAAAACTATGAATTGAATTCTTGTGATTTATGGATAACAAAGAGGTATCATTAAAATACACAAAATCTGATAATTTCATGCTAAATTAGTTCATAAAATTTCAAAAATTATGCACTATCACCTAAAGCCATTTTATTTATATCTCATGATCTGTGCATAAAAAATGATCTGATTTTTGAGAAAATGGTTAACGAGTTTGTTATTACTTATATCATATTTTTCTACAACTTCATATACAAATTTTTGGACGTCAACTGTAAAAATTGTTACGCCTTCATCAAGATTGCTAAAATTGAATATTCATTATTTGAGGAAAAATTCATTTGTTCCATCCATTTCATGGGTTGGGATGAACAATTTTTTTTGCTTAGTTAACACATGGGTTTTGTCTTTGGGTTGCATGAGGACATGCAATATATTCAGTTCTAGGTTGCATGAGGACATGCAATATATTCAGTTTGGGGGTGTGTTGGGCCGCTAATATGTTATTATTATTATCACTTTTTAACACCTATTTCTTTATCACATCATTTATCACGGTTTATCATCTAATTCCATCTTATAACTATTTATGCTCTTATGGATAAATATTATTTCCTCTCCTTTATTTTTAATAAATTGATGATTATTATGCATGATTTTATCAATGATGGTTTATTAATATATTTTGTAACATCACTCACAATTTTAGCCTCCAAGATATTTTCCACATTGCGGATTTGATCTCCAACACATCATTCAATATTCCAACTCAGAAATTTGCTGGAATAAGAAGTGTCAGTTTTGCGTTGGATATTCTGGGCAAATGGAGAAGAATCTAGAAAATCTGAAACATGGGTTTTGTCCAGAACAGACTGAATTAACTTTAGAAAGAATGGTTTGCCCAAATTAGGTCTTTATTAAGAGAAACAGAAGGTTCTTTGAAGACAATTTTCCCAGATTCACTGTTGCGGCCGTTTTCCAAATTATCTCAGCTGCAAATCCAAATTCGACCTGTTCCTATTGAATGATTGATGGAAATATACTCCAGATATGATCTTGTTGATCAATTGGTTGAAGAAAATCCAATTTTATTATGAGGGATCACATTTACTATTTACTTTCTCCTTTTTCTGATTATAAAAGGAGAGCATGTATTATTATTAGGGTATTGAGAGAGATTTCCTTTTGTAATTTTTAGAATTGTTCATCGACTCTTATTAATTAAAATAGAGTACGATTTTTTGTAAACTTTGCTACATATGATTAATACATAAATTCAGTTGTTGTTCCATTATTTGATACTGGAGTAGCTCAGCAGTGCTCCACTAGTGGAAAAGGGCCCGGCCTTGGTGGATCCACTTGCCATCTGTATTATTATCTTTTGATTATAGTTGTGTGATGGTTTGCATTTATTTTCATTACAATTTCAAGTTTAATAGTTTACTATTTATTGCTTTCTAATCTTGGTGTGTTGCATTGTTGAATTGTGTTTCCGTTCCTTTCCAATTTAACAAGAATCTTGATCCTTATATAACTTATCTTGTTATGCTTTAATAGAGCTTCGCTATTCAGCATCTGCTGTTCCATTCCAGTTGTTTTTCCATTCCATTTTTTGTTCCGTTTTGGTTGTTGTTCATTTCGGATTGTTGTTCAATAGAATTTTCTGTTCAAATCCATTAGATAGAGTTTGTTGTTCAATAGAATTTCCTGTTCAATTCCATTAGAAAGAGTTTGTTGTTCATTTCTATTGCTGTTCAATTCCAGTAAAATAGATCTGCTGTTCATTTTAGTTAATTAGTTTACAGTTTATTTCATACTTGCAAAGAGTTTGGTTTTTCTTTTGAGAGCTTGCCTAGTTTACTTTCATTAGCAGCATT
The DNA here is from genome assembly GCA_034641835.2 of Pinus albicaulis. Classification (NCBI taxonomy): domain Eukaryota; kingdom Viridiplantae; phylum Streptophyta; class Pinopsida; order Pinales; family Pinaceae; genus Pinus; species Pinus albicaulis. The sequence continues at coordinate 458,297,681 of CM076575.1, read as the reverse complement.
AGTGATTTAGTTTAGTTTCCATTTAATTGCTTTTGTATGGAGTGTAAGATCATCAACTGTAAAGGACATTGGTTATTGCTACCTACGTTCTCAGATTGATTGTCTTGTACTTATTTGATTTCATTTACATTAGTTGCCAAAGGAAAGAGTTATTGCTACTACATCCTTGACTGATGATTGCTGAGTGAAGTGATTGAATTTCAAAACATTGAGTTTCATATTGTTGTAATTAGATTTCATTTTCAAGCATTAGTTTACTCTTGTATTTGAAATATCTATACTACATTTTAAAGAAACATTACTCTCTGGAATTATAGCGTGCACATACTGTGTACACTCTTGAAATAAGAGGACTTTCCCGGGTTGATAATTAATGTGGGATAAATAGGAGTTTTAAAAGGCACCTTTTAGCACCCAACAGATGCCAAGGAATTAAGTCTCAATCAATGGGAGCAAAAGGAACATTGAGATGAGTAACAATGTTGAAGGCAGGAATAGTGGAGCCATTTTGGCCTGAGTAACTATATTGACACCATAAAAAGAATGTATGCATATTTTAGCAGAGACCTATTTTAGTCACTCACAAAGGGATGGACGTAGAGTTCAGATTGTCAACACAGTGGTGAAACACTATGAGAGACCAGGTAATGCACTTTGAGCATTTCCAAAAACCCTGATAAAAAACTGAGCATATGACATATTTCAGTACAACTTAAATGGTGCACAAATAGAAGAAAATCCAATGGTCGGGTTAGACAAGTTACCAAGAATAGCAAAGCCTCTGTTTGAAGAAGACCACACAACTAGTGGTTCAGATTTGAGCAGGGCAACTATTCGTTTACTTTGATACCATGTTAAACACATACGTGGAATAGACATAATGTTAAAGATAAACATGAATTTCATTTACTATACAAATTATATTCATTTATAATACATTATTTTGACTCTTGGATTCATATTCCAAGGTCTCTTGGACTCCCTTTAACTGTTCAACTTCCACAGCATAACCAGTAGAGGATTAGGTGTCCAACAGAAATAAAGCTCTATTTAACTAATAGAACCAGTTATTTCTATAACATATTAACCTTTTTTGTATGTTCTCTTACCCGGATCTAAAGGCCACTAGATGTTACCAAGAGAACTACCTGGAAAAAAAAAAGTTGAATAAATTTTGATTCTAATGATAGCATCCTGAGAGAGATTCTATGTAGATAGTATTTCTACAAATCATAGACAGAATATCAACATCCCCCAAAAATAAATCATTCCAACCAAGGCAATACCACAGTAAAATGTAAATATGCATTCAAATGGCAATGTCAACTCTTGTTGGGTGAATGTAGATATAACTATATGATAATACTTGTAGAAAAGACACTTATTAGAAATGCACTCAATTCAAAATAAAGAAAGCAATTCACCAGTTCCACCTCAGAAGAAAGTTGAGAATTGTCTAAAAAATTCAAATATGAGGGACAAGACACATGACTTGCAGCCTATGTTAGAGATCTTATCCTCAAACCGCAATGCAATTTTTTAAAGTTCATTCATGCCATTTAGACGCATGTGTCTCTGAAGAGTGTCCAAGTGTCCATTCTGCACAAAAAAACGTAGCCTTACAAACCTACTTTTGTGGTTTCTATTGACAAACCAACTAATTACAAGAACTTTTGCAAATTTCAAAACTCTGTATTTTTTTGTTTAAGATCATAGAGTTTTGATAAGGTTCAAACACATGTAATTTTTTTTTCTGAATATTATGCAACTTTGATAAGGTTCAAACAATTGTATATCTTTGTTTAAGATAATACAACTTTGATAAGGTTCAAACTAAATGTAACATGTACACAGAACAATAAGGTAAATTGGATTATAAATTTCAAGGGTCGGAATTCAAGTTGATCACTAACCATTATATATGTTAATTATTTCTCAGTGAAAAGGAGGCTTATTGCATCGAATGAAATTTATATTCTAGAGGTATAGTAGTCTGAGTGGCCTAATCCAAAACTAGCAAATAAACACAGTTGATCTTGACATTAAACCAATTGGGCCTGTGATGAAAAGCAAAGCCCACTATAAGCAGGTTCACCTCAAAATTGTATCAAAATGCAGATTCATAAACTCGATACTTCGATTATGACCCACTATGTTTCCATCGCGCTACTTCAATGCCTTCATATATATCGGGAGCACTTTAAACCATCTTCAATTCTTTACCATCATGGCTCCAAGCTTCGACACTTTACAAAGTTTCTTTTGATACAATATCAAAACCCTTCGGATTATGTGTATTTAAATATTCCACAAAAAATCTTATAATGTACTTTAAAGACCCTTGGAATTCACCCAACCGGACTTCAAAAATTTTAATTAAACTCTGTTGCAATTAAACATCGGTCCATACCTTTGTGCTATCCCCCTCGCAGCTTTCAACACCAATGCCATCGGATCTTTGATCGATCGAATCTGATGGATATCGCATTTATTTCTCACCAAACTTTAACTCAAAAAAAAAGTGCGAAATCAGTGGTTTTCTTAATATGAGGTGTTGTAAAATTATTGGATCACATTTTATTTTAGGAAACTACCCTTCTGCAAAATAGGTGCGCGAGACTAGTGGTTTGTTCACACAAACTGCTCAATTGAAACCGGAATTTAGAACGCCTCCAACGCTGAATAATCAAGTTTCACTCGCTCCTTTCAGAACCCGTCTACTCTGTTTACTGCTATGGATCGATCGACCTCAATTTGATATCATTTCAATCAAACAAAGTTTCCTTTGCACGAATTAAACATACCCAAAAATCAAATGCTAGTATTGCTTGCGTCCGTCCTCCTCTATCTCCCTCACAAACATGCAGAATCTCATTTATATAGAAATTTACAAAGGGTCATGAATCGGTTGAGATCCACAAAATATCTCTCGAATTTGCTCAAAAAACCTTTAATCTTCTACTGCGCACACTTGGCAGGTCATCTCACTCAATCAGTTACAGAAATTCAGTATCAGTTTTAAAAAAATTTGCCCCAATTTTTTGTGACCATTCACATACCCATCTCTTCAGCTTCAGATTGGAATTTGAATTCAAATCAACTCAGATGATCCTGCATCAGAATCCCGAGGCACAGAAATTTATGACCTCCTGGTCATATGTCTTCTTTAACTGTCAGCAGTTCTACCCACGTCATCTGTGGAACTGCTCCTTGTGATCTTCCTGTAACAACATGCTCGAACAATTCCAACCACATCCTTTGTGGAATTGTCCTCTGTGAGCTGCAATAAAACCTCTGCAATAGCAAGTCCTCCCTGCTACCATATACCTCACCAAGCTTCTCTCTTGAGCTCAGTCTTTCGGAATCTCTTTGGTTCGCTCCTGTGGAACCATTTGAGCACTCCTACTCTAGGCTGCTACAATCTTCTCACCTTCCTCTGCTGCTACCTTCAAAATTCAAAAAACTGTACCTCTTCTTCCTCTGTATGCAAACTTCTTCTCCGCAGGAAATCACTTTCCCGCTCTGATACCACTTGATGAAAAGCAAAGCCCACTGTAAGCAGGTTCACCTCAAAATTTTATCAAAATGCAGATTCATAAACCCGATACTTCGATTATGACCCACTATGTTTCCGTCGCGCTACTTCAATGTCTTCATATATATCGGGAGCACTTTAAACCATCTTCAATTCTTTACCATCATGGCTCCAAGCTTCGACACTTTACAAAGTTTCTTTTGATACAATATCAAAACCCTTCGGATTATGTGTATTTAAATCTTCCGCAAAAAAATCTTATAACGTACTTTAAAGACCCTTGGAATTCATGCAACCGGACTTCAAACATTTTAATTAAACTCTGCTGCAATTAAACATCGGTCCATAACTTTGTGCTATTCCCCTCGCAGCTTCCAACACCAACACCGTCGGATCTTTGATCGATCCAATCTGATGGATATCGCATTTATTTCTCACCGAACTTTAACTCAAAAAAAGTGCGAAATCAGTGGTTTTCTTAATATGACGTGTTGTAAAATTATTGGATTGCATTTTCTTTTAGGAAACCTCCCTTCTACAAAATAGGTGCACGAGACCAGTGGTTTGTTCACACAAACCGCTCAATTGAAACCGGAATTTAGAACGCCTCCAATGCTAAATAATCAAGTTTCACTTGCTCCTTTCAGAACCCGTCTACTCTGTTTACTGCTATGGATCGATCGACCTCAATCCGATATCATTTCAATCAAACAGAGTTTCCTTTGCACGAATTAAACATACCCAAAAATCAAATGCTAGTATTGCTTGCGTCCGTCCTCCTCTATCTCCCTCACACACACGCAGACTCTCATTTATATAGAAATTTACAAAGGGTCATGAATCGGTTGAGATCCACAAAATATCTCCTGAACTTTCTCAACAAACCTTTAATCTTCTACTGCGCACACTTGGCAGGTCATCTCACTCGATCAGTTACAGAAATTTAGTATCAGTTTTAACAAAATTTGCCCCAATTTTGTGTGAGCGTTTGCATACACATCTCTTCAGCTTCAGATTTGAATTTGAATTCAAATCGGCTCAGATGCTCCTGCATCAGCTTGCTACTCTAAATAAAATACAATCATGTTCCATTATTTAGTTTTCCCTAAATAATTTAAGCTAAAGAAACAAAAAACCATGAAGCCTCCAATCGATTGAAAATGCACAAATTTTTCAAGAATGGCACCTTGATGATGCATCATCAACACATAAGATAATTCATTAAGTAGTGTAATCAATGGGGCAAAAATAATTATTACTTCAGCTATACATTGCATTTTCACAATAACATTTCATTTGGTTTAATTCAACGATTATGTGCATGGTAAAGACATGTAATTCAGGGGAAAAATTAAGGATGGAAACTTATTTTAAAATTTAGAAATATTGGCAAATCTTACTGGTCCTTAATATGTAAATTATAAAATGTTTGACAAATTTTTTGTAAAAGTATTCAAATTTCAATGATTTTATATAGTATTTATAATTGTATGGCAAGTTCTAAGGAAAAATAATTTTGTACTATAAAATTGGGGTGAATCATTTAAGAAAAAATAGAGATTGGAGATTTTTTTTTTTTGAAAGATGCATGGAAAATTAGCCCGCCTATGAATATTAGACTCTAAAATTTACGCTAGTGTAATTCTAGTTTGAACCCTATCATTAAGGATTGTTTATCTTTGTGGTTTGATGATCAGGTTTGGAGATGAGAAACCTCAGTTTCAAAGTTGTTCGCGGTTCTTCATTTAGTCAGTAAATTAAAAGCCATGGCTTACACATCGGGTGTATAAATAAGCAGAGAAATTCATGAAACACATAGATTGCACCAGATAACACTTCACACCACTTGAGAACCTTCAAATGTTTACTTTGAGCTGGGGAATTAATAGGCTCAATCATAACAATGTGCTTATTAGGAACCCATATTCACTATGGCTTGGAAAATCCACATTGGTTGTTTATAATTCTAAATTTAATATTGCTTTGCTTATAACTCTAAATCTAAAGGGATCAAATCTTTCCTAGTGCAAACCTATCCTTGAGTTTTTTTTCCATTTAAAAAAAGTTTTCATCTCGAAAGCTTTGACCCCTCTCTACTCATGATAGATCCATAGTTGAGATGGATCTCATTTGGTATTATTTTCAATTGGAACATGTCAAATCCACGTGGAACATCGATAAGTTACACATTTTCCTTGCATTGGGTTGTAGAAAGTACATCTTGGTGCTGTTAGTCATCAGTATTTTTTGCATGTTTTGATGATTATATTCCTCGGTTGAGTTTTCTAAAAGATAATCTCAATCTGTCAATTTGTCATCTAGAAAACACCCTAAACAAATTTTTTTCTTCCTACCCCTTCCTGTCAGTCTATGATGAGAAAAGTCTTCAGTTTTTAAGTCTTATCCCATTTCAGCAAAATCCTCCCTGTCTATAGCTATCATAAGTTTTGTCTCTCTATCATCAAAATCCCTTGTTTTTCATACAACCCACTGTCCAACATTTGACAAATTATCTACCCCTCTCTCACTGATCATTTTGTCATATGATAACCTACCCATGCCTAAAGAAGCCATTCAAAATCTATGACAAATTCAGTAGGTCTAGGTGGTGGTGTTTTAGGGAAAACTCCTCGGCAAGACTGTCTTAAGCCAAAAACCCTATTTGTCATCATCATGTTAGCCATCAGTTTCTTCTCATACTACAAACAACACCCTGGTCTATCCTTAGGTCACACACCACTAAATGGTTGCTTTGTCTCTTTTCAGCAAAGCTCAAAAATGTTCAAATCAGGAAAAGAGAAAGAGTTTCCATATCTAAAGAAAGATTATCATATCAAGCATGATCTCCATGAAACACCAAAGAAGCTCTCGAAGGTTCAGAAGCATCTATTTTTGTTTTTTACATCTCTGCAGGGGTGTACTGAGTGATGATAGTGTGAAAATGGGAGAAAAAGAGCAAAATCAACAAGGTTACCAATTTGTGACAGTTTTCCATCATGAAGCAGGTGAGATGCAAAAAATGAAGGAAAGAAAACATAGATGGTTTCAAATCCAAAGGTGCCTGAAGACAGTGGTCATTCATCAAGAAAAATGAATACAAAGGACTAAGTAATGCTTATCATCAGTGCTCCATGATTAACTCCAAAGGTATTGTTGTATAATCTCTCCAAAATGTGACCTAGCCCTGCAAATCACTCTTTTTAGGCAAGAGAGACAGTCTTGATAGAAAGAAGTCTACAACAATTAGGCATCATCATGAAGGCATAAGAGGACAACTGGTTCTTATGTTTTACCTTGAACCTAGACATTGAAAATAAATTAAAGGCAAATTCAATACACCTTATGAAAGCACAGTAAGGAGTAAGGAGTCATTTTAGAAATACACACAAGGAGCACTTATCATGAACAAATCACATTGCTTTTGGTCTAGATTTCACAGTGATGTTATACAAAAGGGATATACATTACATACAGGGCCTCATAAAGCAAGAGGGCATTATGTTCAAATGATTTCATCAATGATAAATGCCAAAGATTCACTTTTGTCTTCTATTTGTATTTTTCAAACAAGCAAACAGAGGGCACAGTGTTGAGATGAATGACGTTTCATAGTTTAAAGGCCTCCTTCATCATAAGCAGAGGGCTCATCAGTGGTTTTGAGTGACCTAAATGGTTACAGTTGCATAACCCCCTTCATAACAAGCAGAGGGTTGAAAAATCATCAAGTGTTAATGCAGTGATTGGGAAAAGTTGTCAGTAATAGACAAATTTGAGAGATAGTGCATTTGAAAGAGTTCACTCAATGATAAACCAAGGCTAAAAACAGTTTTGTGACATGTTCCCCTAAATATCTAAGCAAAAGACATAGCTCATAAAGACAACTTTTTAAAAATACAATCTCTAAATGATGTGTCATAGATGAGAGAAGCTTTGGGTTTACAGTCCCTCCTCTAATCAAAAAGAAGGAAGCAAAGAGCACCAGTTTTCAAGAAGCCTCTTTCAAATCTTTACACAGGGCACAAACATTACATTTTATCAAAATCACCTCCTCCAAAATATGAGCAGAGGGCAAGCATCAAGACTTATGTTTTACATAAACTAAACTCTTTTGAAAATAATAAACAAAGATAACAGGAAATTTGTACTTGATGCCTCCATCAGATGAAAATTACAGGGCTAAAGGTTTTGAGGAAAACCTTCTTCAATTGATAAACAAAGTTAGGCAAAGTTCTATTTAAGGGAAAGTTTGCAACTGATAAAGAAGGGAAGTTACATAGTTAATTTGTTTACAAGCATTCTTCATTTTCAAAAAAAAGTGACAGGTCCTTAAACAATTATAAGAAATAGAAGCCTAAGGTATACATAGAGCACCCAGATGGTGTTTCTAAAAAACCTCTTTCATGACAAACAAAGGTTTCAAAGACAAGTTGGTTCAAAAGACAAAATGACTTTTCAACACAAATAAAATGTTTTAAAGGATATTTTTTCAAATTGGCAAAAAGGGAGGGAAAAGGGCACTTTTCAAACCCTCTCTAAGAAATAAAAGGCCTCACCCGAGCTATTTTACTTTCCACTATGTTTTTGCAGCCTTTAGTAGGAGGAGAAAACAAGTTTTTAACGCCTTGGAAGCTTTAATGAGCACGCGACATGCCTGAAGAATATCACGATGCGCCTGTAGGTAATTTCTTAAGGCTTGTGCACTAGGCGTGACGCGCCTGTGCAAGTGCCCGACGCCCGGCCTTAATGTGTCGCGCTGCCTCCCGGCGCCCACTCCACATGCAACGCACCTGTTTTCTCTGGCAGCCCTGCCTGGCCCAATTCCCGGCTCTTTGCTCTTTGGCCTCTGCCATCTGCATGCCCACTTTGCCTCCGCCCAGGAAAATTTTCCACACTGCACTTGCCTCTACACACCCATTTCTACCTCTGCACAGCCTAGTCTGCTGGTGTGTAGACTTGCCCATCCCAGCATGCAGAAGGCACCCAGGTGCCCACAGTACAGTTCTAGGGTTTTCAGCACCCCTCAAGAAGCTTTCAAAAATTGCAAATTTCCGAATTTTTTCAGAGGAGAAATTGTTAAAATACAGTCAAGGAAATTTCTAAAAAGGTACTTGTGCTCTTTCACCTAATTTTATGTTTTAAAGGACATAGAAGGAAGCCAATAATCAGTAAATAGAAGAAAATCAGTGATTTTTAAAGAGCAAGAAGGCCTATTTGTTGGAAAAGGCCTGTTTGTAGAGTGAGAAGAAAAAAACAAAAAAAAATACAGTTTTTGAGAAGGGAGGCCTATTTTCAGTTTAAAGACTTGTTTTAAATGAATAGGTGAAAGAGGACACAGTCTTATAAAGAAAAAATATAGATTTATTTTGAAGGTATTTCTACTCAGTAACAAGGAAAAACATAGTTCTTAAGAAGGAAACTTATTTTCATTAAAAAAGAACTTGTTTGCTAGCTAAGAAAGAAATACAGTGCTTGAAGAAGGGATCTATTTTTAGTTCATTTGAAAGACCTGTTTTGATAAGAGAGTGAAGGAAAGTCTAAAAAACTATGCCTCCAAAGATAGTCAACAAAGGGGGGTATCATAACCGATTTGAGCCCACTACAACTCAGGAAATAGATGACTCCCCTTCAGTTCTTTTCAACTTTCATGAGGTAGGGTGCCTTGAGTTTTTCCAAAGAGTCCAAGAGGTCACCAATCACCCTCCCTTGAAAAATTTGTTTTCCCTAAGACTGCAAGGAGAACAGGTTCACATTGCAGGCCTTGATTTTGTGCTCACTCCTAGATCAGTGTCAAAGGCAACCAAGATCCCTTACCTTGGTGAAAAATGGTTCAAACAAGCTTATTTGGACCTAAACCACTACAAGCCCTTCTTGAAGCTAGCTTATCAAAATGAATGCAAGGCTATCTTCCCTTTTTCTCGCCTACTAAACAGCTATGCTCCTCTAATGAAAGTCATCATGAAATACTTCACATGTGAGGGGAAATATTCTCGAGTCTATTCCTATCATGTCCGACTGCTGATGCATTTCACTCGGACCCAGCTATTGAAACTCCCTTTCTTCCTTTGCAGAAGCATTGACAAAATGGCCTCATTTGTTCAAAAGAAACCCCTTGCTCAACAGAAAGCTAGCTTATTTCATCATTATCTCATAAATATTCTCATCCTCCATCAACTTGAACAAAAATGAGTTCCTTGGGAATCCTTCATCTCCCATTCTGATTTCACCACTGCCTCTTCATCCCATGGCCCATCTCATGCACCTTCCTCATCCTCCACTCACTATGTTTCCCCTTATTCTAGTCAATCTGCTCCTCAAAAGCAAACATCTCCTATAATTAATAGTGAAAAAGAAGAATCTATTGAAAGCATACATGAAGGTGATGAGGAACAAGGTGGCACTCAGCAAAAGTATGATGAGGAACAAAGTGGCACCCAACGGAATAGTCAACAGAAGCATAATGGCAGTCAACATAGCAGTGATGGAGGAATCAGTGGTGATGAGAAACAAAGTGGTACTCAGCGAAGCAGTGATGATAAGGAACAAAACAGTCCTCAGCAAAGCAGTGAGCATGAGTCAAGTGATCAGCAAAACAATGAGCATGATGGAAGCCCTCATACAGCAAGTGAAGTTAGTCTCAAAGAAGACAGTAAGCAGGTTAAAGATGACAGCCATGAAACTAATGATGACACTGAACTTAAGGAGGACAAGTCACAAAATGATGAACAGAGCAATACAAGAAAGAACATTAATGAGAAAAGTGACAGTTCTCAGGAGGAAAAGGAAGACATCCTCACTCAATTAAGGAAAGTGAAAGTGGTAGCATGCAACAAATTAAAAAGGGCACTCATGAATAAAACATTCTTGATGAAGGCAGTCACGGTGATGAAAAACAAGCACAAAACAATGAGCCAAATGATGATAGCCCTAAAGAAGACAGTGAAAACAGTGAGCATAAAAAGAGTCCTCAAAAACATGTGCTAGCTGCCTCTCCTAGGCAAGGGGCCATGACTCTTTTTCCAAAATTGGTAAATCCTAAAACCAATAAATCTACAAAGAAGAAGACTATTCAAGATATAACCACACATGTTACTAGAGCACTCCGGAGTAGAGGGAAGTTGCCTAAGCAGCCTATTTTTGAATTTCCAAGGAAGACAAGAACAAAGAAGCACATTCAAAGCAAGGGTAAGGAAAAAGTGGAGTAGCAGGTGAGCAGCAATGAGCAGGAAAGAGAGTTTGACATAATCCAAGTGGATAGTAATGCCGGAGATGACCAAATCAGAATTTTGAACTCTCTTCTGCAAAATAGAGAATCTCAAATTGAGGATTTAGAAGCTGACCTAGAGAGATCTAAAGACCTCATTCACTTTCTACAATTGCAAAATAGACAAATGAGCAGGAAAATGGCCATCTATGAGGCCCAGGCACCCAAGTATCGACGGGAAGCACAAAAGGCACAAGTAAAACTTGAGGAATACATGGGAAAATTTGATTATGTTGAAGAAGAAGAAGAACCAGTAAGGAAAAGGCCAAGACCATGGGTCTTAGGAAAGCTTTGTAGAGGCAAAGGGAAGAAGAATCAGCCCTTGCTCAGCAATATCTTCTCACACAGCTGCTTGCCGAAGAGATAGAGAATGACAAAGAGTCTTGGCTCGAAAGAGCAAACAAACATTTGGAGGAAAAATTAGACAAGGCAAACAAAGACTTGGGCTTGCAAAGAAAGATGACTTGGCATTACAAGAAGTTGAATCAATTTTCTAGAAGGAAACTAAAGATTACCCAAGAAAAGCTCAAAACTACCCAAAGGAGGCTCCCGGTGAAAAAAAGAGGGAAAGACATATCTTGACTTGGAATCTTGGCTCAAGCTTCCATGCATGCTTCTAGAAACCATTAAGGGGTTTTATCACCAAAATTGTGCATTTTTTGACATGATCTTGTTTTTTTGTGATTTTTGGGCCTAATTGCACAAATTCATCGGCGCTGCCATTTTTGTTTGGAGCATCCTCAGCTGATGAAAGTTATATTTTTGGATGCATTAAATTGGAGGGTATATAATTTTCAAATCAAAAGAAGATGTTTTGATCCCTCAAAAGGGCAAAAAAAAGTCAATTTTTACCTTTCTGCCTCACATATCAGTAGACGCTACACTCCTGGGTTTTTTCACTCATTTCACTTTTTGACACTCTTCGCTACTTTAGTTTGTAAAACCTCAAGTAGTTCTAGAAATTAGACATATAGGGCTTTCCAACGAACCATTATGGGTCTCGTTTCGACATAGGAAAGTCCCTCAAAATTCCTCTACAATACAAACTTTTTTCTGCTGCTACGCTCCTGTAGGATTTTGCTGAAAAGTAGTTTTCTGAGTATGACTAGCCAGATGTGCGTTAGCCAAGTTTATTTCATGTGTCAAGCTTAAAAATTGATTCCTTTTTGCTATTTTGGTCCGAAAATATATTTTTAGAAGATATTTTGTGCCTTGGACCTTGTAAGGCCTCAAGGACAGTTTTAGATATTTGTTTTTGGCCAATGGCCTTCCAGTTGCTCTAGGTGGGTTTCCTCCTCTTTGGGCTATATAATCCAAGAGGATTCATTGTAACCAGAGGTAGAACTTGAGCTATAGAGAGCAATACATAGCACTATGAGCTTTAAAGAAATACTTGTTTTATGAAGTGGATGATCTCTTGCTTGGCTTGATAGTGGAGGAGGATAGTGTGTAGGATTCCATGACTTGGTGAATGGTATTGTGTTTCTTATTTGTTATGTTTTCTTAGTTTCTCATATATGTTTTCATGCTTCTTTATTGTTGTAGTTCACTAAAGAATAAGTTTGAGATATGCCCATGGAGGCACCTCAAACTTCCTGATTCATTACAACTTAAATGTTCTTCATCTTTCTTGGTTATGTTAAAGAATTCTTAATTGATCTTTGGTTCTCTAAGAACTTGTTATCAGTTTCATTAATGGTTATTATGTATGTTGTCTAGTATGATTCACAGTATGCCCTGCTTACTCATAGCTAATAAAAACTCCATTTCTGAAATCTCTCTCTGAATTATTGGTTGTTTTAGTTAAGTCAAAGAGGTCTTGTTTTGATCTTGCCCTTTGTCCATGCCTTGCAGTCTTATTTCAAATTTTTCGATAGCTCAAGATATATGTTTGGGAGTTCCCTCTTCATAGATTGAGTTTTTTTTTTATCTTATTTGTTTTCCCAAAAGTCTGAAGGTGATTTTCCCAAAGTTAGAGGGTCTTATACTTTTATGTATCACTGGATTGTTTATTTTCTACATCTATAAGTTTGAGTTTCGTTCATAGAGATTAATGGTCAGCCCTAACTCATGAATGCTTGATGTTTAACTATTTATGCTTAAAATCTCTTTGTATTTCACAAACTTAATGTTCATATCATTTCACTTTCACCCAAAGAATCCATTTACCTCGACAAAATCGGCCCTGTAGTTATACCTTGTCCATCATTAAGACAATCTTGGCCTTATCTGATCCCATAGCCCAATTGATTTGAAAAACTCCATATCTATTTGTCCTTTCAATTAGTTCCCCTCAAAAAACTCAAAACAAACCAAAACATACTAAACAACTAGCCTAAAATCAAATATACAAAAGCAAACAAGTTTACATCCTTTTCATAATAGAGAGAGCCCTCTCTGAGTCCAGGAAGGCTAGGTCCTAGGGCTCCAAAGCTTGGTCTGATGTTACCCTGTCATTTGGTTTACCAATCTGCCAAATTACGGGAATCCAACATAATGGTGATCACGATGGGAGATACTGAGTGCACAACAGTCTAGCAAACTCTTGTACACCCATTAGTCCTTCAAAATTAAAATCAGACGAACATCCTATAAAATCATTTAGAGTAAACTCTTATTGTTTCACCACCTTATCTAAGTGATGAACCAGGTTTAGGACACTCTTATAAACTAGGCTACATATAAGAAACTCAGAAAAAACCCCAAAACATCCTTAGATTGGTTTTTTGTCAGTATTGGTGGTGGACCATACACATATACCCTCAAAACAACTAAAAACATCCACCTGGCGACTCGACTAGCCTCCAGTAGGACTATTACTCCACTAGTCCTTATAAAATCTCCTGGGAATGCATTGAGAAATCCCAATCATGCTGATGGTGGACAAAAAAGTTCAAATATTCCACCTGGCGACTCCACAACCCTCAATAAACCAAAAGACTCCACTGGTAGAGAACTCTAGACTGGTTGAAAGGACACAGTAACTCTTTCTGGTAAACAAAGATGGATCCAAGTGTGAACAGAGAGGAAAATTTGGAAAAATTGATAGATACATTCAGCAAACTGATGCATCTACTTGACAGGAAAAGAGAAAGACACAAAGTTAAGGTTAATGTTGCTTATTCAAACCAACCTACACTTTTTCCTCAGAAAGAACATACTCAACTATTACAAGACAAGAGTAACAAACAAAATGTGCCTAATGAGAAAGTTGCAAATAAAAACATAGAGGAGTGCTCTAAAGAATCAATCAGCCATCTTGAAATAAAATCTGAAATGAAAGAAAAATCAAAACCTTTAGGATCTCTGCCTTTGTGCTTTGAGTCATTTCAGATTATACAAGAAAATTGGCCTTATAAGAATCTATCAAAGGCAACTCATGAATCCCATGCTTATTTTCCCAAACATCAAGAAGAGTTGGTTAAGGATGAAATCAAATATGAAATAGAAGAAAAATAAAAAGCATTAGGATCTCTACCTTTGTGCTTTGAGTCATTTCAGTTTATACAAGCAAATTGGCCTCCTGAAAATCTATCAGAGGCAACTCATGAATTCCATGCTAACTATCCCAAACATCACGAAGAGTTGGTTCAAGATGAAAAAAATCAAGAAATGAAAGAGAACCCACATTATTTATCTAAAGGCACAAGTGATGATTCATCATCTCTCTTAGGTGAGGCCCAAAAAGACATTCATCCTCTAAATCAGCTTTCCCAAGAGAAAGAGGATTATTGTAGTTATACCCAAAGAAAGATAAAAATGCCTCCCTTTTTAACTGAAGAGGAGATAGATCAACTCATAAACATGCAGACAGCCTCTAAAAATTCATATGACCAAAAATTTTCTGATCATTCTCCTACTAATCTTGCATACCATAAGTCAAAAAATAGATTTGTAAATCAATTTGAAGAGACACAATCTGATAGTCCAATATGTATGGCTAGTGACATTACTTATATTAATGATTCTCCAAGGTTTGATCAATATATTGATGATTATGATATCCAAGCAGAAGCTAACCTTGCAGAGCCATCAACAGTTGATTTGTGGGATGAAGTTCACTGTCATCAGATTGAAAGCATCAATCAGCCAAGACAGGTCACCTATGACACTGATGAGGAAAGCCTTGAGAGTTTAGAAGTAAGTGAAGAGTCTCTGACTCTTTGCTCTACTTCACTTCCGTCCACTAGAAATAACGTTCACATAATTGAAAATCAGCAGTCTTTCAGCTTTCATGATGAGGTTGAGGAGGATGATAAAATTCTTGAGCAAGTTGTCAATGAGAAGCCTTTTCCTAAAATGGTTGAGGAAATCATTTTGGACATGGAATCCTCCTTAACTCCAGATTTGTAGCCACCAAGTTCCATTGAGTTACAAATTGCAGATGAAGAAATAGAAGTTGATAATCACATGATAATTGTCACACTATCCTCTCAAGAGGATTTACTGCCAAAGTGTATCCCTGCTCATCAACATGATGACCTTCACACATTTTTCAGTCCACTTAATCAGAACAAATCAACTTGGAAAGAAGACTACACTGCAATATATGATGAGTCTGACAGTTCAAGTGATCATGAGCAAGGGGAAGAGTTTCTTTTCCAAGAGAGTCTCAAACATAGCCAAGTGAAAGAAGGAGTAGTCCTGAATGGAGCTTATGTCTCAAATCCTCTAGATCAGGTATTATTCCAAGATACATTTATTTTTTTCCTTGAGAAATCTGAAGGAGAAGTGTGTTATACCCATAACAGTTTGTTGCAAAGTGTGAGAAAAATTTTAGGCACTACTATTCGAAAACAAGTAAAGTGGAAGTGGCCTTTTCATTTCTTTAGCACTCTCAAAAAGCTGAAACAAAATCCCTCATGGAATCATCTGCCTGCTGTGCTTTTTTGGAAAAGAGATTTCACTAAATGAATGTAGTTTATGTATAGGTTAGTTTAGGATAGATAGATAGGTGTTAAAATAAGCTTAGCCCCATGAGCATCCTTCTTTCAGTTCATTTTGAGAAAAAAAAAAACACAAAAACAACAGGAAAAGTAGAAAAAGAGGGCAGATTCTAAAGAAATGGTACAGCCCCATACCCAAAAAATAGTCATGTTGAAAGTGCGCAAGTCTAAATGCCACTACTAGTGCTCAAAATATATCTTGTTTAGTTATCTAGCCTAATCATAACTGGACATGTTTTAAATTTATTGTTGATAATTTAGTGGAAGAAGTGATAGTCAAATTGTGTAAGCTTGACTTGTCGATAAAAGTACATTAGGAAAAGACACTAGTTCCACATGCTCAAAACAGAACCAAAGAGGAAAACAGGGATGAAAAACAAACTATGTATCCTAGCCCTGATTTATCTAAATCTCATTTTGTGTGAAAATAATATTTGTGTGCAACTTGTCTTTTATGCCACAAACACATGACAAATCAGACCATCTAATCCTGATTTGGTCATTTTTCAATTTCGTGTTTTAGTTTAGTGAATGAAATCCTGTCAAACAGCTTAATCTTGACAGTCGATCTAGCATAGGTAGAGAATCAAAGGAGTTCATCAGTTTAATCTGAAATCCCGGAAGATATAAGTGTAGAATTATATAGTTTTCTTTTTTCAAAAATATCATGTCAAAGGGTTGCTAGTCCAAATGCACCTAAAGAAGAAAAAATGTTAGGAAATATAGCTGGGTAGGTAGAGATGACTTTGATGCTAATCATGCTGTAAATTTCAGAAATAGCATCAAGAAAGAGAGAAATTTTTTCCAATGGATAAGACACTGGCCTTCAGAAGCCAGAGATCTGCAATTCTGGACACCTCCCGAAAAGGAGTTGCCCTCCCCAAATAGAGCCACTGTTGGTCATCAGTATTTTTTGCATGTTTTGATGACTAGATCCCTCAGTTGAGTTTTGTAGAAGCTAATCTCAATTTGTCAATTTGTCATCTAGAAAAAACCCCAAACGAATTTTTGTCCTCCTACCCCTTCCTGTCAGTCTTTGATGAGAAAAGTCTTCAGTTTTTAAGTCTTATCCCATTTCATAAAAATCCTCCCTGTCTATAGTTGTCATAAGTTTTGTCTCTCTATCATCAAAATCCCTTGTTTTCCATACAACCCACTGTCCAACATTTGACAAAGTATCTACCCCTCTCTCACTGATCATTTTTTCATATGATAACCTACCCATGCCTAAAGAATCCATTCAAAATCTATGACAAAGTCGGTAGGTCTTGGTGGTGGTGTTTTAGGGAAAACTCCTTGGCAAGACTGTCTTAAGCCAAAAACCCTATTTGTCATCATCATGTCAGCCATCAGTTTCTTCTCATACTACAAACAAAACCATGGTCTATCCTTAGGTCACACACCACTAAATGGTTGCTTTGTTTCTTTTCAGCAGAGCTCAAAAATGTTCAAATCAGGAAAAGAGAAAGAGTTTCCCTGTCTGAAGAAAGATGATTAGATCAAGCATGATCTCCATGAAACACCAAAGAATCTCTCCAAGGTTCAGAAGCATCTATTTTTGTTTTTTACATCTCTGCAGGGGTGTATTGAGTGATGATAGTGTGCAAATGGGAGCAAAAGAGAAAACTCATCAAGGTTACCATTCTGTGACATTTTGCCATCATGAAGCAGGTGAGATGCAAGAAATGAAGGAAAGAAAACATACATGGTTTCAAATCCAAAGGTGCCTAAAGCTAGTGGTCATTCATCAAGAAAAATGAATACAGAGGACTAAGTAATGCTTATCATCAGTGCTCCATGATTAAATCCAAAGGTATTTCTGCATAATCTCTCCAAAAGGTGACCTAGCCCTGCAAATCACTCTTTTTAGTCAAGAGAGACAGTCTTGACAGAAAGAAATCTACAACAATTAGGCATCATCATGAAGGCATAAGAGTACAGCTGCTTCTTATGTTTTACCTTCAACCTGGACTTTGAAAATCAATCAAAGGCAAATTCAATACACCTTATGAAGGCACAGTAACGAGTAAGGAGTCATTTCAGAAATACACACAAGGAGCACTTATCATGAACAAATCACATTGATTTTGCTCTAGATTTCATAGTGATGTTATACAAAATGGATATACATTATAGACACAGCCTCATAAAGCAAGAGGGCATTATGTTCAAATGATTTCATCAATGATAAATGCCAAAGATTCACTTTTGTCTTCTATTTGTATTTTTCAAACAAACAGATAGAGGGCACAGTGTTGAGATGACTGAAGTTTCATAGTTTGAAGGCCTCCTTCATCATAAGCAGAGGGCTCATCAGTGTTTTTGAGTGACCTAAATGGTTACATTTGCATAACCCCCTTCATAACAAGAAAAAGGGTTGAAAAATCATCAAGTGTTAATGCAGTGATTGGGAAAATTTGTCAGTAATAGACAAATTTGAGAGATAGTGCGTTTGAAAGAGTTCACTCAATGATAAACCAAGTCTAAAAAGAGTTTTGTGACATGTTCCCCTAAATATCTAAGCAAAATACATAGCTCATAAAGACAACTTTTTTCAAAATACAATCTCTAAATGATGTGCTAGAGATGAGAGAACCTTTGGGTTTACAACGCCTCCTCCAATCAAAAAGAAGGAAGCAAAGAGCACCAGTTGTCAAGAAGCCTCTTTCAAATATTTACATAAGGGACAAACATTACAGTTTATCAAAATCACCTCCTCCAAAAGATGAGCAGAGGGCAAGCACCAAGAGTTATGTTTTACATAAACTAAACACTTTTGAAAATAATAAACAAAGATAACACGCAGTTTGTACTTGATGCCTCCATCAGATGAAAATTACAGGGCTAAAGGTTTTGAGGAAAACCTTCTTCAATTGATAAACAAAGTTAGGCAAAGTTTTGTTTAAGGGAAATTTTGCAATTGATAAAGAAGGGAAGTTACACAGTTAATTTGTTTATAGGCATTCTTCATTTGCAAAAAAAAATGATAGGTCCTTAAACAATTATAAGAAATAGAAGCCTAAGGTATACACAGAGTGCCCAGATGGTGTTTCTAAAAAACCTCTTTCATGACAAGCAGAGGTTTCACAAAAACAATCCTTAGCAAAGCAGTGAGCATGAGTCAAGTGATTAGAAAAATAGTGAGCATGATGGAAGCCCTCATACAGCAAGTGAAGGTAGTCTCCAAGAAGACAATAAGTAGGATAAAAATGACAGCCATAAAACTAATGATGACACTGAAATTAAGGAGGACAAGTCACAAAATGATGAACAGAGCAATACAAGCAAGCACATTAATGAGAAAAGTGACAGTTCTCAAGAGGAAAAGGAAGAAATCCCTCACTCAATTAAGGAAAGTGACAGTGATAGCATGCAACAAATTAAAAGGGCAGTCATGAAGAAAACATTCATGATGAAGGCAGTCATGGTGATGACAAAAAGGCACAAAACAATAAGCCAAATGATGATAGCCCTAAAGAAGACAATGAAAACAGTGAGCATAACAAGAGTCCTCAAAAACATGTGCTAGCTGCCTCTCCTAGGCAAGGGGCCATGACTCTTTCTCCAAAAGTGGTAAAGCCTAAAACCACTAAATCTACAAATAAGAAGACTATTCAAAATGTAACTACAAATGTTACTAGAGCACTCTGGAGTAGAGGCAAGTTGCCTAAGCAGCCTATTGTTGAATTTCCAAGGAAGACAAGAACAAAGAAGCCCATTCAAAGCAAGGGTAAGGAAAAACTGGAGCAGCGGGAGAGTAGCCATGAGCAGGAAAGAGAGTTTGACATAATCCAAGTGGATAGTGATGCCAAAGATGACCAAATCAGAATTCTAAACTCTCTTCTGCAAAACAGAGAATCTCAAATTGAGGATTTAGAAGCTGACCTATTGAGATCTAAAGACCTCATTCACTTTCTACAATTGCAAAATAGAAAAATGAGTTGGCAAATGGCCATCTATGAGGCCCGGGCACTCAAGTATTGACGGGAAGCACAAAAGGCACAAGTAAAACTTGAGGAATACAGTGACAAATTTGATGATGTTGAAGAAGAAGAAGAACCAGTAAGGAAAAGGCCTAGGACCATGGGTCTTAGGAAAGCTTTGGAGAGGCAAAGGGAAGAAGATTCAACCCTTACTCAGTAATATCCTCTCACACAGCTGCTTGCCGAAGAGATAGAGAATGACAAAGAGTCTTGGCTCGAAAGAGCAAACAAACATTTGGAGGAAAAATTAGACAAGGCAAACAAAGACCTGGGCTTGCAAAGAAATATGACTGCGCATTACAAGAAGTTGAATCAGTTTGCCCGAAGGAAACTAAAGATTGCCCAAGAAAAGCTCAAAACTGCCCAAAGGAGGCTCTAGGTGAAAAAAGAGGAAAATACATATCTCGACATGGAATCTTGGCTCAAGCTTCCATGCATGCTTCTAGAAACCCTTAAGGGGTTTTCTCACCAAAATCAAGCATTTTTTGACATGATCTTGTTTTTTGTGATTTTTGGGCCTATTTGCAAAAATTCATGGGTGCTGCCATTTTTGTTTGGAGAATCCTAGGCTAAAGAAAGTTATATTTTTGGATGCAATAAATTGGAGGGAATATACTCAGAAATTTTTAGATCAAAAGAAGATGTTTTGATCCCTAAAAAGGGAAAAAAACAGTCAATTTTTACCTTTCTGCCTCACATATCAGCAGACGCTACACTCTTGGGTTTTTTCACTCATTTCACTTTTTGACAGACTTCCTAGCATCATTTTGGAAAAAAGAAAGTAGTTCCAGAAAGTAGACATCTAGGGATTTCCAACAAGCCATCACGGGCCTCATTTCGACATCGGAAAGTCCCTCAAAAGTCCTCTGCAATATAGACTTGTTTCTGCTGCTACGCTCCTGTAAGATTTTGCTGAAAAGTAGTTTTCTGAGTATGACTAGCCAAATGTGCGTTAGGCAAGTTTATTTCATGTGTCAGGCCTAAAAAGAGATTCTTTTTTGCTATTTTAGTCTGAAAATATATTTTTAGAGGATATTTTGTGCCTTGGACCTTATAAGGCCTCAAGGACAGTTTTAGATATTTTTTTTTGGCCAATGGCCTTCCAGTTGCTCTAGGTGGGTTTCCTCCTCTTTGGCCTATATAATCCAAGAGGATTCATTGTAAAAAAAAGGCAGAAATTGAGCTATAGAGAGCAATACATAGCACTATGAGCTTTGAAGAAATACTTGTTTTATGAAGTGGATGATCTCTTGCTTGGCTTGATGGTGGAGGAGGATTGTGTGTAGGATTCCATGGCTTGGTAGATGGTATTGTGTTTCTTATTTGTTATGTTTTCTTAGTTTCTCATATATGTTTTCATGCTTCTTGCTTGTTGTAGTTTAGTAAAGAATAAGTTTGAGATATGCTTATGGAGGCACCTCAAACTTCCTGATTCATTACAACTTAAATGTTCTTCATCTTTCTTGGTTATGTCAAAGAATTCCTAATTGCTCTTTGGTTCCCTAAGAACTTGTTATCAGTTTCATTAATGGTTATTATGTATGCTGTCTAGTATGATTCACGATATGCCCTGCTTACTCATAGCTAATCAAAACTCCATTTCTGAAATCTCTCTCTGAATTATTGGTTGTTTTAGTTAAGTCAAAGAGGTCTTGTTTCAATCTTGCCCTTTGTCCATGCTTTGCAGTCTTATTTCAAAGTTCCCTATAGCTCAAGATATGATGTTTAGGAGTTCCCTCTTTATAGATTGAGTTGTTTGTTTATCTTATTTGTTTTCCCAAAAGTCTGAAGGTGATTTTCCCAAAGTTAGAGGGTCTTATACTTCTATGTATCACTGGATTGTTTATTTTCTATATCTATCAGTTTGAGTTTCGTTCATAGAGATTAATGGTCAGCCCTAACTCATGAATGATTGTTGTTTAACTATTTATGCTTAAAATTTCTTTGTCTTTCACAAACTTAATGTTCATCTCATTTCACTTTCACCCAAAGAATCCATTTACCTCGACTAAATCAGCCCTGCAGTAATACATTGTCCATCATTAAGACAATCTTGGCCTTATCTGACCCCATAGCCCAATTGATTTGACGAACTCCATATATATTTGTCCTTTCAATCAGTTCCCCTCAAAAAACTCAAAACAAACCAAAACATACTTAACAACTAGCCTAAAAGAGAAAAGAGAAAGACACAAAGTTAAGGTTAATGTTGCTTATTCAAACCAACCTACACTTTTTCCTCAAAATGAACATACTCAACCATTACAAGACAAGAGTAACAAACAAAATGTGCCTAATGAGAAAGTTGCAAATAAAAACATAGAGGAGTGCTCTAAAGAATCAATCAGCCATCTTGAAATAAAATCTGAAATGAAATAAAAATCAAAACCTTTAGGATCTCTACCTTTGTGCTTTGAGTCATTTCAGATTATACAAGCAAATTGGCCTCCTAAGAATCTATCAGAGGCAACTCATGAATCCCATGCTTATTGTCACGAACATCAAGAAGAGTTGGTTGAGGATGAAATCAAATATGAAATAGAAGAAAAATCAAAAGCTTTAGGATCTCCACCTTTGTGCTTTGAGTCATTTTAGTTTATACAAGAAAATTGGCCTCCTGAAAATCTATCAGAGGAAACTCATGAATTCCATGCTAACTATCCCAAACATCACGAAGAGTTTGTTGAAGATGAAAAAAATCAAGAAATGAAAGAGAACCCACAAGATTTATCTAAAGGCACAAGTGATGATTCATCATCTCTCTTAGGTGAAGCCCAAAAATACATTCATCCTCTAAATCAACTCTCCCAAGAGAAAGAGGATTATTGTAGTTATACCCAAAGAAAGATAAAAAAATGCCTCCATTTTTAACTGAAGAGAAGATAGATCAACTCATAAACATGCAGACATCCTCTAAAACTTCATATGACCAAAATGTTTCTGATCATTCTCATGCTAATCTTGCATACCATAAGTCAAAAAATAGATTTGTAAATCATTTTGAAGAGAAACAATCTGATAGTCCAATATGTATGGCTGGTTACATTACTTATATTAATGATTCTCCAAGGTTTTATCAATATATTGATGATTATGATATCCAAGCAGAAGCTAACCTTGCAGAGCCATCAACAGTTGATTTGTGGGATGAAGTTCACTATCATCAGATTGAAAGCATCAATTAGCCAAGACAGGTCACCTATGACACTGATGAGGAAAGGCTTGAGAGTTTATAAGTAAGTGAAGAGTCTCTGACTCTTTGCTCTACTTCATTTCAGTCCATTAGAAATAACGTTCACATAATTGGAAATCAGTAGCCTTTCAGCTTTGATGATGAGGTTGAGGAGGATGATGAAATTCTTGAGCAAGTTGTCAATGAGAAGCCTTTTCTTGAAATGGTTGAGGAAATCATTTTGGACATGGAATCCTCCTTAACTCCAGATTTGTAGCCACCAAGTTCCATTGAGTTACAAATTTCAGATGAAGAAATAGAAGTTGATAATCACATGAGAGTTGTCACACTATCCTCTCAAGAGGATTTACTGCCAAATTGTATCCCTGCTCATCAACATGATGACCTTCACACAGTTTTCAGTCCACTTAATCAGAACACATCAGCTTGGAAAGAATAATACACTGCAATATATGATGAGTCTGACAGTTCAAGTGATCATGAAGAAGGGGAAGAGTTTCTTTCCCAAGAGAGTCCCAAACATAGCCAAGTGAAAGAAGGAGTAGTCCTGAATGGAGCTTATGTCTCAAATCCTCTAGATCAGGTATTATTCCAAGATCCATTTGTTGTTTTCCTTGAGAAATCTGAATGAGAAGTGTGTTCTACCCATAACAGTCTGTTGCAAAGTGTGAGAAAAATTCTAGGCACTATTGTTCAAAAACAAGTAAAGTGGAAGTGGCCTTTTCATTTCTTCAGCACTCTCAAAAAGCTGAAACAAAATCCCTCATGGAATCATCTGCTTGATTGGCTTTGTTGGAAAAGATATTTCACTAAATGAATGTATATTATGTATAGGCTAGATTAGGATAGATAGATAGGTGTGAAAATAAGCTCAGCCCCATGATAATCTTTCTTTCAGTTTGTTTTGAGAAAAACAAAAAACACAAAAACAACAGGAAAAGTAGAAAAAGAGGGCATATTCTAAAGAAATGGTACAGCCCCATACCCAAAAAATAGTCATGCTGAAAGTGCACAAGTCTAAATGCCACTACTAGTGCTCAAAAGATATCTTGTTCAGTTATCTAGCCTAATCATAACTGGACATGTTTTAAATTGATTGCTGATAAGTTAGTGGAAGAAGTGATAGTCAAATTGTGTAAGCTTGACTTTTCGATAAAAGTAGATTAGGAAAAGATACTGGTTCCACACGCTCAAAACAGAACCAAAGAGGAAAATAGGGATGAAAAACAAACTATGTATCCTAGCCCTGATTTTTCTAAATCTCATTTTGTACGAAAATAATATTTGTGTGTAGATTGTCTTTTATGCCACAAACATGTGACAAATCAGACCTTCTAATCCTGATTTGGTCATTTTTCAATTTCGTGTTTTAGTTTAGTGAATGAAATCCTGTCAAACAGCTAGATCTTGACAGTCGATATAGCATAGGTAGAGAATCAAAGGAGTTCCTCATTTTAATCTGAACTCCCGAAAGATATAAGTGTAGAATTAGATAGTTTTCTTTTTTCAAAAATATCATGTCAAAGGGTTGCTAGTCCAAATGCACCTAAGGAAGAAAAAATGTGAGGAAATATAACTAGGTAGGTAGAGATGACTTTGATGCTAATCATGCTGTAAATTTTCAGAAATAGCATCGAGAAAGAGAGAAATTTGTGCCAATGAATAAGACACTGGTCTCTGTAATTCTGGACACCTCTCGAAAAGGAGCTGCCCTACCCAAATAGAGCCATTGTTAGTCATCAGTATTTTTTGCATGTTTTGATGACTAGATTCCTCGGTTGAGTTTTCTAGAAGCTAATCTCAATATGTTAATTTGTCATCTAGAAAACACCCCAAACAAATTTTTGTCCTCCAACCCCTTCCTGTCAGTCTATGATGAGAAAAGTCTTCAGTTTTTAAGTCTTATCCCATTTCAACAAAATCCTCCCTGTCTATAGCTGTCATAAGTTTTGTCTCTCTATCATCAAAATCCCTTTTTTTCCATACAACCCACTATCCAACATTTGACAAAGTATCTACCCCTCTCTCACTGATCATTTTTTCATATGATAACCTACCCATGCCTAAAGAAGCCATTGAAAATCTATGACAAAGTTGGTAGGTCTAGGTGGTGTTGTTTTAGGGAAAACTCCTTGGCGAGACTGTCTTAAGCCAAAAACCCTATTTGTCATCATCATGTCAGCCATCAGTTTCTTCTCATACTGCAAAAAACACCCTGGTCTATCCTTAGGTCACACACCACTAAATGGTTGCTTTGTCTCTTTTCAGCAGAGCTCAAAAATGTTCAAATCAGGAAAAGAGAAAGAGTTTCCATGTCTGAAGAAAGATGATCAAATCAAGCATGATCTCCATGAAACACCAAAGAATCTATCCAAGGTTCAGAAGCATCTATTTTTGTTTTTTACATCTCTACAGGGGTGTATTGAGTGTGATAGTGTGCAAATGGGAGAAAAAGAGCAAACTCAACAAGGTTACCATTCTATGACAGTTTTCCATCATGAAGCATGTGAGATGCAAAAAATGAAGGAAAGAAAACATACATGGTTTCAAATCCAAAGGTGCCTAAAGCCAATGGTCATTCATCAAGACAAATGAATACAAAGGACTAAGTAATTCTTATCATCAGTGCTCCATGATTAACTCCAAAGGTATTGCTACATAATCTCTCCAAAAGATGACCTAGCCCTGCAAATCACTCTTTTTAGGCAAGAAAGGCAGTCTTGACAGAAATAAGTCTACAACAATTAGGCATCGTCATGAAGGCATAAGAGGACAGTTGCTTCTTATGTTTTACCTTGAACCTGGACTTTGAAAATCAGTCAAAGGAAAATTCAATACACCTTATGAAAGCACAGTAAGGAGTAAGAAGTCATTTCAGAAATACACACAAGGAGCACTTATCATGAACAAATCACATTGCTTTTGGTCTAGATTTCACAATGATGTTATATAAAAGGGATATAAATTACAGATAGGGCCTCATAAAGCAAGAGGGAATTATGTTCAAATGATTTCATCAATTATAAATGCCAAAGATTCACTTTTGTCTTCTATTTTAATTTTTTAGACAAACAGACAGAGGGCACAGTGTTGAGATGAATGAAGTTTCATAGTTTGAAGGCCTCCGTCATCATAAGAAAAGGGCTTATCAGTGGTTTTGAGTGACCTAAATGGTTATAGTTGCATAACCCCCTTCATAACAAGCAGAGGGTTGAAAAATCATCAAGTGTTAATGCAGTGATTGGGAAAAGTTGTCAGTAATAGACATAATTGAGAGATAGTGCATTTGAAAGAGTTCACTCAATGATAAACCAAGGCTAAAAAGAGTTTTGTGACATGTTCCCCTAAATATCTAAGCAACATACATAGCTCATAAAGACAACTTGTTCAAAATAAAATCTCTAAATGATGTGTCAGAGATGAGAGAAGCTTTGGGTTTACAGTGCCTCCTCCAATAAAAAATAACGAAGCAAAGAGCACTAGTTGTCAAGAAGCCTCTTTCAAATCTTTACACAGAGGAAAAACACTACAGTTTATCAAAATAACCTCCTCCAAAAGATGAGCAGAGGGAAAACACCAAGAGTTATGTTTTACATGAACTAAACTCTTTTTAAAATAATAAACAAAGATAACAGGCAATTTTTACATGATGTCTCCATCAGATGAAAATTACAGGGCTAAAGGTTTTGAGGAAAACCTTCTTCAATTGATAAACAAAGTTAGGCAAAGTTCTGTTTAAGCAAAATTTTTCAACTGATAAAGAAGGGAAGTTACACTGTTAATTTTTTTACAGGCATTCTTCATTTGCAAAAAGAAGTGACAGGTCCTTAAACAATTGTAAGAAATAGAAGCGTAAGGTATACACAGAGCGCCCAGATGGTGTTTCTAAAAAACCTCTTTCATGACAAACAGAGGTTTCAAAGACAAGCTGGTTCAAAAGACAAAATCACTTTTCAACACAAATAAAATGTTTTAAAGGATATTTTTTCAAATTGGCAAAAAGGGAGGGAAAAGGGCACTTTTCAAACCCTCTCTAAGAAATAAAAGGCCTCACCCAAGCTCTTTTACTTTCCACTATGTTTTTGCAGCCTTTACCAGGAGGAGAAAACAAGTTTTTAATGCCTTGTTAGCTTTACTGAGCATGCGACGCACTTGAAGAATATCGCGGCGTGCCTGTAGGTAATTTCTTAAGGCCTGTGCACTGGGCGCGACGCGCCTATCGCTGCACGCGACGCTCCTGTGCAAGCGACCGGTGCCCAGCCTGAACACGTTGGGCTACCTCCCAGCACCCACTCCACATGCGACACGCCTGTTTTCTCCGGCAGCCCTACACGGCCTAGCGCCCAACCCTTTTCTCTTTGGCCTCTACCATCTGCACGCCCACTTTGCCTCCACCCAGGAAACTTTTCCACACTATCCTTGCCTCTGCACGGCCCAGTCTGTCGGCATGAAGACCTACCGGTCCCAGCATGTAGAAGGCGCCCAGGCGCCCACAAAACAGTGCCAAGGTTTTCAACACCCCTCAAGAAGCTTTCAAAAATTGAAAATTTCCGAATTTTTGTAGAGGAGAAATTATTCAAATACAGTCAAGGAGATTTCTAAAAAGGTACTTTTTCTCTTTCACCTAATTTTAGGTTTTAAAGGACATAGAAGGAAGTCAATAATCAGTAAATAGAAGAAAATTAGTGGTTTTTAAAGAGCAAGAAGACCTATTTGTTGGAAAAGGCCTGTTTGCAGAGTGAGAAGCAAAAAACAAAAAAAAGACTGTTTTTTAGAAGGGACGCCTATTTTTAGTTTAAAGAGTTGTTTTAAATGAATAGGTGAAAGAGGACACAGTATTATAAAGAAAAAAGACAGATTTATTTTGAAGGTCTTTCTACTCAGTAACAAGAAAAACACAGTTCTTGAGAAGGAAACTTATCTTCATTAAAAAAGAACTTGTTTGCTAGCTAAGAAAGAAATACAGTGCTTGAAGAAGGGATCTATTTTCAGTTCATTTGAAAGACCTGTTTTGATAAGAGAGTGAAGAAAATTCTAAACAACTATGCCTCCAAAGATAGTCAACAAAGGGGGGTATCATAACCGGTTTGAGCCCACTATAACTCAGGAAATAAATGACTCCCCTTCAGTTCTTTTCAACTTTCATGAGGCAGGGTGCCTTGATTTTTCCAAAGAGTCCAAGAGGCCACCAATCAGCCTCCCTTGACACAGTTGTTTGCCCTAAGACTGCAAGGAGAACAAGTTCACATTGCAGGCCTTGATTTTGTGCTCACTCCTAGATCCATGTCAAAGGAAACCAAGATCCCTTACCTTGGTGAGAAATGGTTCAAACAAACCTATTTGGACCTAAACCACTACAAGCCCTTCTTGAAGCCATCTTATCAAAATGAATTCAAGGCTATCTTCCCCTTTTTCTCACCTACTAAACAGCTATGCTCCTCTAATGAAAGTCATCATGAAATACTTCACATGTGAGGGGAGATATTCTTGAGTCTATTCCTATCATGTCTGACTATTGATGCATTTCACTCGGACCCAGCTATTGAATCTCCCTTTCTTCCTCTAACAAAGCATTGACAAAATGGCCTCATTTGTTCAAAAGAAACCCCCTGCTCAACAAAAAGCTAGCTTATTTCATCATTCTCTCATAAATATTCTCATCCTCCATCAACTTGAACAAAAAGGAGTTCCTTGGGAATCCTTCATCGCCCATCTCATGCACCTTCCTCACCCTCCACTCATTATGTTTTGCCTTCTTCTAGTCAATCTGCTCCTCAAAATCAAACATCTCCTATAATTAAGAGTGAAAAAGAAGAATCTATTGAAAGCAAACATGAAGGTGATGAGGAACAAAGTGGCACTCAGCAAAATAGTGATGAGGAACAAAGTGGCACCCAGTAGAACAGTGAACATAAGCATAATGGCAGTCAGCATAGCAGTGATGGAGGAAGTAGTGGTGATGAGAAACAAAGTGGTACTCAGCGAAGCAGTGATGATAAGGAAAAAAACAGTCCTCGGCAAAGTAGTGAGCATGAGTCAAGTGATCAGCAAAACAGTGAGCATGATGGAAGCCCTCATACAGCAAGTGAAGGTAGTCTCCAAGAAGACAACAAGCAGGATAAAGATGACAGTCGTGAAACTAATGATGACACTGAACTTAAGGAGGAAAAGTCACAAAATGATGAACAGAGCAATACAAGTAAGCACAGTAATGAGAAAAGTGGCAGTTCTCAGGAGGAAAAGGAAGATATCCCTCACTCAATTAAGGAAAGTGACAGTGGTAGCATGCAACAAATTAAAAAAGGAACTCATGAAGAAAACATTCATGATGAAGGCAGTCATGGTGATGACAAACAAGCACAAAACAGTGAGTCAAATGATGATAGCCGTAAAGAAGACAGTGATAACAGTGAGCATAAAAAGAGTTCTCAAAAACATGTGCTAGCTGCCTCTCCTAGGCAAGGGGCCATGACTCTTTCTCCAAAAGTGGTAAAGCCTAAAACCACTAAATCTACAAAGAATAAGACTATTCAAGCTATAACTACAAATGTTACTAGAGAACTCCGAAGTAGAGGCAAGTTGCCTAAGCAGCGTATTGTTGAATTTCCAAGGAAGACAAGAAAAAAGAAGCCCATTCAAAGCAAGGGTAAGGAAAAAGTGGAGCAGCAGGAGAGCAGCCATGAGCAGGAAAGAGAGTTTGACATAATCCAAGTGGATAGTGATGCCGAAGATGACCAAATCAGAATTCTGAACTCTCTTCTGCAAAATAGAGAATCTCAAATTGAGGATTTAGAAGCTGACCTAGAGAGATATAAAGACCTCATTCACTTTCTACAATTTCAAAATAGACAAATGAGCAGGAAAATGGCCATCTATGAGGCCCGGGCACTCGAGTATCGATAGGAAGCACAAAAGGCACAAGTAAAACTTGAGGAATACATGGGAAAATTTGATGATGTTGAAGAAGAAGAAGAACTAGTAAGGAAAAGGCCTAAGACCATGGGCCTTATGAAAGCTTTGGAGAGGTAAAGGGAAGAAGAATTGGCACTTGCTCAGCAATATCCTCTCACACAGCTGCTTGCCGAAGAGATAGAAAATGACAAAGAGTCTTGGCTCGAAAGAGCAAAAAAACATTTGGAGGAAAAATTATGTTAGCCCCCTATAAAATTTCTTGACAAGCAAGCAAGGGGGCTAGATTTTTTTGAAGCCTTCAAGGAATGCATTTTCCCTTGAAAACACACCATCCTTGAAGCTTCTTCATGCCTTTTCCTTATGCAAAATTCCCTCTGTTGTGCACCAAAATGCCTTCTGTTTGTCCTTGTATCCCTGCAAAGTATCCCCATTTTAACCTTTCCTCCCCTTGTCAAATTTCCCTTCTAACCTGTCTAAATCATACTCATTCCCCCTTAGATCATTCCTACGCCCTTTGTTTAGCCTAAATTCCCCTTATTCCCTTTATCGTTACCCCTCCCCGGCCTCAAATTCCATTAAAAATGGTATAAAACCCACTTTTCCACTTTATAATAGGGCCTAGCCCCTTTTCACTAGCCCCAACCACTTCCCCACATATGCCCTCAGCCTAAGACCAAGCTCTTGAGCCTTAAGCTCTAATCGCATCGGAAGATCAAAGCGGAGCGTTAATTTCCTTTGTAAAACTAAAAAAATTCGATGCGATCGCTTTTGTTCTATAATTCCTCCACTGTGTTCTCCGCCGTCGATCTACCACGTAGATCAGATGACCCGCGCTGATCGAAAATTGTCGCAATCGCATCGCATGACCACCTCCGATCGTGCCATCACCGTCCATTTACTCGCAGATCCGATGGTCCAGAAAGCACCTGCCCCTGTGGTCCCCGCCAGCGCGCCCGTCCGAAAACCATCCGGTTTCTATCGCACCGCTTTTCGAAGGCAGGCAGTTTTTTCTGATCACGGAGCGATTCCATAAAGCTTCCGACGCGTGGCACCGGTACGGCTGGAAAACCACCCTCCCATCGCGCGTTAAATTTCGTTCGTGCACACGCAACGAAATGCATATCAGCCGTCAGATCCAGAGCCCTCCATCCAACGGTGATCGATCCATGAAGTTGCGCGCGCGATAACCCATAGCCGTCGTACCCTTGGCCCACCCGTCCATCGCTCTTCGATGTGTTTTCCACCGTTGATCTCCGCCGAGATCGGACGGTCGAGTTTTTTTCATCCCCACCGTTGACTGGTCCTACCACGTCACCCTCACGCGTATCTGTCGTACATCCTCCCACCCTGTTGCATATATTTTTTTAAAAGTCGAGTTTTTCAAGGTTTTCATTTAAAATTCTTCTGCGCTCCGCCCACGTCCATCAGATCACGTCCCACTGTAATGTTTCATTTTCCACCATAATTCTGCACTTTTCTGCCATCTCACTAGTCTGCATGGCCATTATCGTCGTCCCCATTACATCCACCACCTCCGTACATATTTTTCTCAACAAGTTTCGTGTTTTGCAGGGTTACCAAGTGATGAAAGCCACCATGATCACACAGTCTGGGTTGCAGCGGTAAAAAATCCAGAAAAGACCGTGTGCAAAGGCAGAAATCATGAAGAAAAGATCGAGGAGGTCCTGCAACAGAACTTGCATTAAAAGAACAGGGTTTGACCCTGTAAAGATGTCTCGGCGCCATTAACCCATAGATTTCACAGTCAAAGATATGAGTGGAACAGCCGAGAGTGTCAGGCACGAAAATGAAGATCTTTGAGCCTTGTGCAGTGGTTTAGAAGCAAAGTACCAGATTGAAGACCCAGGGATCACGCAGAAGGTACAACACATAGAAATCAATGCATATCAGGGTTTCTACAGCAGCAGAATGTCTTTCCTCCATAAAGGACAAAGCGCCCATGCAGTTCTTATTCTACACCGTGTTCCTAAAGAAATTTCCACCCTGACAACAGTCCGAAGCTACCAGAGCATTTATTTCATAAGTATGGCAGACTTCTCAGTCATTTATTTACCTTTTGTTTATTCACCAAAAGTACCACAGAGTCCTGCAGACCAAAGTACATCAAGAGACATACTGAAGTAAATAGAAGCCTGAAGAAGACCACTCTTTCACTCAAAGAGTGCCAGAGAGAAATGCACATAATTTAAAAGCAGAATGGGCTTCGACCCTCCTTCTTTTTAGAAGTTTAAATACTGCATTTAGTTCTTCACCTACCTCCTCTGTTTCTCTTCGGCTATAAAACTCATGAGAAAATATTGCAAAGGTTGTTGATTGGTTATCAGAGAATTGCAAGCTATTTCTCTTTAGACAAGTTCTCTATGTAAATTTGTAAGATAGACTGAGGAAGGTTCATCAAGACGAACATCAAGCTGTAAGCTATGTTGTACTTGATTGGTGTTGTTCCTAATATGACAAGCACATTTCTTTGGATCTTGATCTAAAGCTGCGGTGATGTTTTTCTATCTCTGTGTTTTATTCCATTACATTTCATTTCTTCTGGCTTGTATCAGAAATCTGGTATCGGATTTACCCTTGTTATGTACCCTATACTTCTGCTCTCCTTTCCTTCAATGTTTTCTGCTTAATGTGTTATCTAAGAATTGGTTTCAACTAATTTAACTAGTGTAGTGGATGTTATTTCCTGCTAGCTGATGTATGAATTAATGAATCTGTTTCTTAGATGTTCTTGTTAGGTTTTAATTGGATGAATTGAGAACACTGGGAGGACTTGAAATTAGTCTCTGCCTCACTAGGATTTTTTTCACTCGAGTTACCTTTCTAAGATCTCGCAAGTTGCTCCTTTGAGAGCTGCCTCTAAGTATGTCCAAGCAGGTCTGGAGTTAAATGACCTCTGACCTGATCTATAGACAGAAAGTGGTTATCTCTTCTCCTTTCACCTTCTTTCCTTATTGTTCCATTTCACCTATCATCTTTTAGGATCCAAGGCTTTAGATGACTAGCCCAACTGAAAGCTTGCATGTTGAGCAGCAAGTAAACCCTTTCCTGACTCCATTTCCCAATGGCCTTGATGTTTTCCCGGTCCTCCTCTCCTCTGCCTAAATTCCTCTTTTCTCATCCTTGTCTTATATTGGACCCTTCTTTCCTAATTCCCAACAACCAAACTCGCAATCAAACAAACAAACCCTGTGCATATAACTAGCCTAATATCTTAACATTTGAGCTTCAAAGATATAAAACTTTGCTTATATAGAGAGATCCCTCTCTAGACCTAGGAGGGCTAGAGCCTAAGGTCTGAAATTGGTTATGATGTTGTCTCATCTTTTGGTCTTGCTAATCTGGCTAAAACATGGGAACCCCAACATAATGGCAACTCCGCTGGGGAAATTCTAAGTACTTTCCACTCTATACCACAAGAACCTTGGAAACCCTACAATCTCTAGTTATGTTGGTAGTAAAACACTTACACTTACATCCCACTTATCCCTTGTTGTGTTTTACCCCATACTCTTAGACAGAGTCTGGAAAGGGCTAGGTAGCCTCTAGATCTCATCCTCTTTCAGAGGTGACATATCTGGTAAATTCCCTCCCAGTCAATCTCTGGTTAGAGTTTGCTATGTTTTCGGGATATCCTTGAAAAGGGATATTTCATAAGCACTGTGGTGGACAGTGTACCCCCCTAGAACACCCTAAACCTTCCACCTGGTGACTCCATAGCTCCTCAAAGATTAAAGACTCCACTGGTGATCAGTAGGCCTGCTGATTATCTTGGTTTCATCTAAGACTCCACTGGGAGACCAGCCTCCAAAAACAACATCAACCACAATAGAAGTAACTAGTAGGGTTGAGCTCTTTGTTGGAAAGCAGCATTCTGTCTTCAAGGAACATTCATACAAGAGCTTACCCTAACCCTAACCCACCTAAAATAGTTGATAACCCTGAGAGCATCCTCAAGAAATCACTCACATCCAGAAGATCAACTATTTCCAGCCACATCCATAGAGCTAATTCTACACCAGAAGACTTTGCAGCTCTATCAGACCCTTTTTTGATCTAGGCACTCAAAGTAGCTTACCAAGAACTGGGTCATTCAGTGTTTTAGATCAGCTAGACCTTGAGCTTCCTGATTCACCACCTCAAAGTGGTAAAAACATTAGGGACAAGGGAACCCCTCCATATACACCTCCTGATATCCACTTTAGTCAAAACTTGGGGTTCTGCCACCCTAAATCCGCTCAACAAACTTCTGCTGGTCCTAGTATCCCTGTCATCCATATACCAGCTGCCCAATTTAACCATTTACCTCATCAGAACATCATAATGGCAGCCTGGTATGCACATTTGGTTTTACCCCAGCCTCTAGTACCCTTACCAAATGATTATCAATCAAAGATCCCACATTTCACTGCTAAAGAGTCCATCACAGCCCAGCAACATGTAGATAAAATGGAAGACTCTTTTGACTACATGGAAATTTATGATGAAATAGTCAAAATGAGAATTTTTGCCCAGAGTTTGGGGGGTGATGTAAAGAAATGGTTTAAAGGCCCGCCTCCGGGCAGTATCCAAGACCTCCCCGCTTTATATCAGACCTTCATCAACAAATGGGAAGTTAAAGCTAACCCTCACCAACTCCTAGCAGAATACATGAACATCAAAAGAAACGTAGGGGAAAGTGTCCATGATTACTCTACAAGATTTAGTAGCATTTACAATGCACTTCCTCCACATATGAAACCTCCCCAAGGTATGGCCCTAATGAAATACCCTGAAGGCTTCGATGCTGACATGGCCTACCAGCTGAGGGAGAGAGATTACAACACTCTGGAAGACATGCAAAAGGGATCAGTGAGTGTAGAGGCAAATTTGATTGAGAAAAGAGTTATAATGAGAGCTGAAAAGAGGGTAACATATAGATATGACAATATAGCTTCCACATTTGATCCAAATTATGACCGTTTATCTAAAAATGTGGACAAACTACAACAAATGGTGGAAAATATGGTTGTCACAATGGGTAACCAAAATAGAAACCAAAACTAGAACCAAAACTTTAGAAGAAACAACACCACTCCCAACAGACAAAAAGAATCAGATCAACAAGTTATTCCCCCATTCCAAAACTTTATTGATGAAGAAGAGAGAATCATAGAAGAGTCTGAAGGGAATACAATAAACATGTTCGAAACAGAGAGCTCAATCCATAACTGTGACTCAGAAGAGGATCAACCCTCACCCTCTTACTGGGATGAGGAGTGGTTCGAATCTGAGGATTACAGGTTAGGATTTGAAAATGCTATGATGCAGGTCAGAGAACAATATGAACTCAGAAGCAAGAAGAGTCAAGACAATTCCAAAGCCAAGAATTCTGAAGTTACCATCAAGAAAAGGCCTGAAAAGACTTCTAAAGTAACTGCTGAAAGTACCAAATCAGCAGCTGAGAGTTCTGGAAAAAGTAAAGAAAAGGACAACCAAAACACTGAAAAACAAAGCCAAACCACTAGCAGCACTAGCACTGCAGTTAGTGCTCCTGATACAACAATCCCTAATCCTGTACATAATGAGAATCCACAAACTAATTCAGCCACTAAGAAAATGGCTAACAAAACAGAGTTGAGAATTTCAAAGAGTCAGTCCACTTTCAATTTAGAAAGTGAGATTGCAAAAATTAAAATCTCTGTACCCCTTTCTGAGCTGGCCACTCAAGATGTATATAAAGGCCAAATTTTGAAAGCTTTGAATTTAGGGGACAATAATGATACTGTGAATCTGAATGATGATCAACCAGCCCTCCTGTTTGGTCCAAATATCAAGGGAAAGTTTCAGGAAGGGGTGGTTCCACCTTTTTATATCAGTCTCAACATTCATGACAAGATCCTTCACAATGCCATGCATGATTCTGGAGCATCACACAATTTAATGCTTAAGGTAGTGATGGAAAAGCTAGGCCTAGAGATAACCCGTCCCTATAAAGATCTATATTCATTTGACTCTAGCAGAGTAAAATGTCTGGGCCTGATCAAAGACTTGTGTGTGAACCTCACTCAAATTCCTGCTAAATGTATGGTCATGGATGTGGTGGTGGCAAATGTGCCACCCAAGTATGGCATGTTACTGTCTAGATCATGGGGAGCCAAGCTGCAAGGCACAATGCAGATGGATGGCTCATATGCCACTATCCCTACATTTGGCCAACTTAGAAGACTGTATAGAGAGGCCCAAATGAAATTCCTGGTCAGTAGCCCTGAGAAACCTGAAAATTCACCATTATAATCTGTACACACAGACCTGGATTCTTTCATCCTTTACAATGACCAATCCTTAGGAGAACCAGCATCAGAAAACAGAGATACAAATAATGACACAGAGCCCATGGACTTTAACATAATGGCTACACTAGACTCAGAAGAAAACGATGTAGAAAACCATGGGCAGAACGCTAAAAACGAAACTTTGAGTAAACCAGAAATAGAGACAGAACGCAGTCAGCTGATTAGTCACCCTCCTCAAACTGATGCACCACGTGAAGAAAAAAATAACCCCTCGCCTAGTGCAGGCTCTTCAATACGACATAATGGCGAACCCCTGTGGGAAATGAATTTCGATGGGTCCTGTATTAGGAAAACTGCTGGAGCAGGGGTATGGGTACGTAACACAGAGAGTGATTATGCAGAGAGCCATGCTGTCAATCTGCATTTAAAATGTACAAATAATATTGTAGAGTATGAGGCTCTTATCCTCGGTTTGAATCTATTGAAGAAATTAGGAGCCCGTAGGATAGTTGTGCGAGGGGATTCAGAGTTAGTCATAAAACAAGTAAATGGTGAATACGCAGCGAAACACCCCAGATTAAGAGCATACAGGAATGACGCAATGGATCTATTGAAAACCTTTGTAGAATACGATTTGGTGTTTGTCCCTAGGGGTCAGAATTTAATTGCAAATGGATTAGCTTGTCTAGCTAGTTCATATCCTAAGACTCCCAGTGATCAAAAAATCATCATTCAGACAAAATTCAGACCTGCAGTGCCAGACAATGAAAAATATTGGCAGGTCTTTGAAGGTGATAAACAGATTGAGGATTTCTTGATAGGCAGAAATGAGTTTGAATTTTCCGAGTCAGACTCTAAATCTGAAGGCGGTTGCCTAAGTGAAGAATCCTCCGATGAAGAAACCCCACCCTGTAACATAGAAATAAACACTCTAACTGAGGAAACTGAAAATCCTACCACAGAAGGTAAAAGCGCAAAAAATGAGGAAATGGAGGTGCTGCAGGCCAAAGATAAGAATATACCCAGAGGCCTAGCACCCTTAGAGGACCTTTTTGACTTTGATGATGTAGCAAAAAAGCGCACTATAGAACATGCATACTCTGATGTGGAAGAATGCAACATAGGCACTAAAGATAAGCCCAAAATGATCAAACTGGCTAAGTCTTTACCTGCAGACATGAAGAAAAAATACATTGACCTATTCAAGGAATTCATTGATGTGTTTGCTTGGAGTTACGAAGACTTAAAGGCCTATGACACAAACATCATACAGCACAAAATACCCTTGAAAGAAAACTAGAAGCCCTTCAGAAAAAAACTTCGTAGAATTAATCCAAAACAATTGCCTGCAGTTGAAAAGGAGATAAAGAAGATGTATGACGCAGGCATAATAGTTCCTGTAAGGTTCTCTGATTGGGTATCAAACCTAGTGGCTGTGAGAAAGAAAACAGGGGAGATCAGATTATGCATAGACTTCAGAAACCTTAATAGAGCCTCACTCAAAGACAACTATCCTTTGCCAAGAATGGAACACATCCTTCAAAGAGTAGTAGGATCAAGAAGAATCTCCCTATTAGATGGCTTTTCAGGCTACAACCAAGTGTTAGTACTCCCAGAAGATCAACTCAAAACAACTTTTACCACTCCATGGGGCACCTTTATGTATGTAAAAATTCCCTTTGGACTGATGAATGTTGGCGCAACCTTCCAAAGAGCAATGGATATAGCTTTTTCAGATGAGATAGGACACTTCATTGTCATCTACCTGGATGACATAATAGTCTACTCTAAGACTGATGAAGAACACCTAGAGCATCTGAGGAAAGTGTTTGAGAAATGTAGAAGGTTTGGTTTGTCATTGAACCCCAAAAAGACTGTATTTGGGCTGCAAGAAGGTAGACTTATTGGCCACATTATATCTGAAAAGGGAATCAGGATAGACCCACAAAGAGTTGAGGGAATACTACAAATCACACACCCAAGAAATATCAAAGAGTTACAGTCCTTCATTGGGAAAATCAAATTCCTTAGGAGATTTATTCCCAACCTAGTTGAACACCTTAGGAATATGACTAACATGCTGAAGAAAGGTGTAGGAGTTAAATGGACTGTTGGAGCTAAACAATCTTTTGAATCAGTAAAAATTGCACTCACCCAAGCTCCTGTTCTGATTAGCCCTGATTTCTCGAAATATTTCCTGATCTTTTCATTCGCCTCCGAGCACACAGTGGCTACAGTTCTGCTGCAGAAAAATTTAGAGGGGATGGAACAGCCCATCTCATTCTTCAGCAAAGCACTAAGAGATGCACCCTTGAAATAAAACATAATGGAAAAACAGGCCTATGCTCTGGTCAAGGCCTTGAAAGAGTTTAGGGTGTACATACTGCATTCTCACACCATAGCCTATGTACCTAACGTAGTGGTTAAAGACATCTTGTCCCAAGACCCAGATGGGAAAAGGGGCAAATGGATTGCTGTGATCTTAGAATATGACCTTGAGATAAGACCCACCAAACTGATCAAAGGTCAGGGCTTAGCTAAATTAATGGTTGAATCGAATCTGCAAGCCCTTGACATTAACATGGTAGCTGCCTTGGATGAGCACGAAGGATTGCATGATCCCACTGTTGAGGAGAAGTTCCAGGACTCTCCTTGGTACTCTGATATCCTTTATGTGCTCACTAACCTCAATGCTCCACCTGAACTGTCAAAGACCAAGGCTAGATTCCTAAAGCTAAAAGCCAGAAAGTACTGCATTCTGAATGAAAATTTATACTGGAAAAATCCAAATGGCCTATTGCTTAAATGTTTGCCTGAAGCTGAAGCTGAAAAAGTTAAACAAGAATTCCATGCAGGGGAGTGTGGAGGCCACCTGAGTTGGAAAGCCACTGCAAACAAAATACTCAGGGCTGGTTATTATTGGCCTACACTCTTCAATGATATCCATAAGATGATAATTTCCTGCCATAAATGTCAAATCTTTGAAGGCAAAAGAAAACTCCTCCCCCTCCCTCTACAACCCATCACTGTTGAAGGTCCTTTTATGCAATGGGGCCTAGATTTTATAGGAGAAATTCATCTTGCTTCTTCTGCACAACACAAATGGATCCTAACTGCCACATATTATTTCACTAAGTGGATAGAGGCCATACCTACAAGGAATGCCACTGATTCAGTCATCATTATATTCCTAGAAGGTCATATCCTCTCTCGGTTTGGTTGCCCAAGAAAAATAATCACTGATAATGCAGCTGCTTTTGGATCCAAGAAAATGGTTGATTTTTGTCACAGGTATGGAATAGCACTTGGTCATTCAATTGCCTATTACCCACAAGGTAATGGCTTAGATGAATCATCCAACAAAAGCCTAGTGACCATCATCAAAAAGCTGTTGGAAGAGAACAAAAAATCATGGCACAACAAGTTGGTGCATGCTTTGTGGGCTGACAGGCTTACAACCAAGAAATCTACTGGAATCTCACCATAATAGCTTGTATATGGGATAGAAGCAGTGTTTCCTTCTAGCCTTGGCATACCAGCGATCAAACTTGTTCAAGAGATACAAACAGAAGAAGACAACATGGTGAGGAGGATCATTCAAACAATTCATCTCCAGCAAACAAGAGAAGAGGTCTATAACAGATCTGTCAAAGTTCAGGAGAATATAAAGAAATTATTTGACAAAAGAACCAAAGCCTATGATTTCAAAATTGGAGATAAAGTTCTGAAATGGGACTCAAGGAGAGAGGACAAAGGAAAGCATGGAAAGTTTGACAGTTTGTGGCAAGGTCCATACATCATCCAAGCCACTGTGGGTCCTAATGCCTTTTTTATACAAGAATTAGATGACGCAAAGCTGTTTGGGGGTCCTGTCAATGGCAGGATGCTCAAACACAACTTCTGCTAGTTTCCAGTCCCCAGTTTCCATTTCCATTGTACATACCATTGCAATGTTTTGTTTAAAAAAAAAAAGAGAGAGAAAAAAGAAAAAAAAGGGAGAAAGGAGAGGTTCAGACATGCTCAAAACATGAACCTCTTAAGCACAGAAGATTGGCTCTAATATGATCAAAACCTGAGCCAAAGAATTAAGATAGCTGGCCCTAACATGATCAAAATCTGGACCAGCAAAGAAGAAAAAGAATCAGCCGTAGCATGCCCAAACCAGAGCTGAAATGAAGAAAAGAAGGTGACTCTAACAAGCTCAAAACTTGAGTCACAAAGAGAGGAAGGATGCTTCAAACTCCAGATTTCAAGCCTTCAAGTTTTTTTTTCCAGTTTTCTGCAAGTTTCTGTCCATTTGCAACTGTCTTTATGCCTCAGATCCACAACAAACTAGACTGTCTAATCCTAGTTTGATAGTTTTTAAATTTTTGCTATAGAATATAGAGAAGAAATCTGCTGGACAGTTTAATCGCAACAGATATTAGATTAGGTAGAGAAACATATGAGACCAACAGTCTAATCTGGTCTCATGGAGAAATAAGGGTAGAATTAGAATAGGTTTATTTTCTTGTTGTAAAAA
The DNA here is from genome assembly GCA_034641835.2 of Pinus albicaulis. NCBI lineage: Eukaryota > Viridiplantae > Streptophyta > Pinopsida > Pinales > Pinaceae > Pinus > Pinus albicaulis. Next base: position 458,257,036 of record CM076575.1, on the reverse strand, counting down.
ATAAATGATGTAAAGGGTCTACAAGTCCAAATGCACCCCAAGAAGAAAATGCTAGGATTGTAGAAAGGGTAGGTAGATTGTTGGGGAAATTCTTTCTGCTGATGTATCTATCATGATTTTGGCATCTGATCCGGAGAAAAAAAGGGATGTGCCAAGCAACAGGCATCTGGCCTACTCCAAAGATCATTTCTGGATTCTTGCCTCCTTCAAGAAGAAGCCATCCCCATGTGGAGCCACTGTTAGCCCCCTATAAAATTTCTTGACAAGCAAGCAAGGGGGCTAGATTGTTTTGAAGCCTTCAAGGAATGCATTTTCCCTTGAAAACACACCATCCTTGAAGCTTCTTCATGCCTTTTCCTTATGCAAAATTCCCTCTGCTGTGCACCAAAAGGCCTTCAGTTTGTCCTTGTGTCCCTGCAAAGTATCCCCATTTTAACCTTTCCTCCCCTTGTCAAATTTCCCTTCTAACCTTTCTAAATCATACTCATTCCCCCTTAGATCATTCCTACGCCCTTTGTTTAGCCTAAATTCCCCTTATTCCCTCTATCGTTACCCCTCCCCCGCCTCAAATTCCATTAAAAATGGCATAAAACCCACTTTTCCACTTTATAATAGGGCCTAGCCCCTTTTCGCTAGCCCCAACCACTTCCCCACATATGCCCTCAGCCTAAGACCAAGCGCTTGAGCCTTAAGCGCTAATCGCATCAGAAGATCAGAGCGGAGCATTAATTTCCTTTGTAAAACTTAAAAACTCCGATGCGATCGCTTTTGTTCTATAAGTCCTCCGCTGTGTTCTCCGCCGTCGATCTACCACGTAGATCGGACGGCCCGTGCTGATCTCAAATCGCCGCAATCGCATCGCATGACCACCTCCGATCGTGCCATCGTTGTCCATTTACTCACAGATCCGACGGTCCAGAAAGCACCTGCCCCTGTGGTCCTCGCCAGCGCGCACGTCTGAAAACCATCGGGTTTCTATCGCACCGCCTTTCGGAGGCAGGCGGTTTTTTCTGATCGCGGAGCGATTCCATACAGCTTCCGACGCGTGGCACCGGTACGGCTGGAAAACCACCCTCCCATCGCGCGTTAAATTTCGTCCGTGGACACACAACGAAATGCATATCAGCCGTCAGATCCAGAGCCCTCCATCCAATGGTGATCGATCCATGAAGTTGCGCGCGCGATAACCCATAGCCGTCGTACCCTTGGCCCACCCGTCCATCGCCCTTCAACGTGTTTTCCACCGTTGATCTCTGCTGAGATCGGACGGTCCAGTTTTGTTCACCCTCACCGTTGACTGGTCCTGCCACGTCACCCTCATGCGTATCTGCCGTACATCCGCCCACCCCGTTGCATATATTTATTTAAAAGTCGAGTTTTTCAAGGTTTTCATTTAAGATTCTTTTGCGCTCCGCCCACGTCCATCAGATCACATCCTGCTGTCATGTTGCATTTTCCACCATAATTCTGCACTTTTCCGCCATCTCACCAGTCTGCATGGCCATTATCGTCGTCCCCATTGCATCCACCACCTTCGTACATAGTTTTCTCAACAAGTTTCGTGTTTTGAAGGGTTACCAAGTGGTGAAAGCCACCATGATCACATAGTCTGGGTTGCAACAGCAAAAAATGCAGAAAAGACCGTGTGCAAAGGCAGAAATCATGAAGAAAAGATCGAGGAGGTCCTGCAACAAGACTTGCATTTAAAGAACAGGGTTTGACCCTGTAAAGATGTCCCGGTGCCATTAACCCACAGATTTCACAGTCATAGATATAAATGGAACAGCCGAGAGTGTCAGGCACGAAAATGAAGATCTTTGAGCCTTGTGCAGTGGTTTAGAAGCAAAGTACCAGATTGAAGACCCAGGGATCACGCAGAAGGTACATCACACAGAAATCAATGCATATCAGGGTTTCTATAGCATCAGAATGTCTTTCCTCCATAAAAGACAAAGCGCCCATCATAGTTCTTATTCTACACCGTGTTCCTAAAGAAATTTCCACCCTGACAACAGTCCGAAGCTACCAGAGAATTTATTTCATAAGTATGGCAGACTTCTCAGTCATTTATTTACCTTTTGTTTAATCACCAAAAGTACCACAGAGTCCTGCAGACCAAAGTACATCAAGAGACATACCGAAGTAAATAGAAGCCTGAAGAAGACCACTCTTTCACTCAAAGAGTGCCAGAGACAAATGCACAGAATTTAAAAGCAGAATGGGCTTCGGCCCTCTTTCTTTTCAGAAGTTTTAATACTGCATTTAGTTCTTCACTTACCTCCTCTGTTTCTCTTCGGCTATAAAACTCATGAGAAAATATTGTAAATGTTGTTGATCGGTTATCAGAGAATTGCAAGCTATTTCTCTTTAGACAAGTTCTCTGTGTAAATTTGTAAGATAGACTGAGGAAGGTTCATCAGGCCGAACATCAAGCTGTAAGCTATGTTGTACTTGATTGGTGTTGTTCCTAATATGACAAGCACATTTCTTTGGATCTTGATCTAAAGCTGCGGTGATGTTTTTCTATCTCTGTGTTTTATTCCATTACATTTCATTTCTTCTGGCTTGCATCATAAATTTTGTATAGGATTTATCCTTGTTAGGTACCCTATACTTATGCTCTCCTTGCCTTCAATTTTTTCTGCTTAATGTGTTATCTAAGAATTGGTTTCAACTGATTTAACCAGTGTAGTGGATGTTATTGCCTGCTAGCTGATGTATGAATTAATGAATCTGTTTCTTAGATGTTCTTGTTAGGTTTTAATTGGATGAATTGAGAACACTGGGAGGACTTGAACTTAGTCTCTGCCTCACTAGGATCTTTTTCACTCCAGTTACCTTTCTAAGATCCCTCAAGTTGCTCCTTTGAGAGTTGCCTCTAAGTATGTCCAAGCAGGTTTGGAGTTAAATGACCTCTGACCTGATCTATAGACAGAAAGTGGTTATCTCTTCTCCTTTCACCTTCTTTCCTTATTGTTCCATTTCACCTATCATCTTTTAGGATCCAAGGCTTTAGATGACTAGCCCAACTGAAAGCTTGCATGTTGAGCAGCAAGTAAACCCTTTCCTGACTCCATTGCCCAATGGCCTTGATGTTTTCCCGGTCCTCCTCTCCTATGCCTAAATTCCTCTTTTCTCATCCTTATCTTATATTGGACCCTTATTTCCTATTTCCCAACAACCAAAATCACAATCAAACAAACAAACCCTGTGCATATAACTAGCCTAATATCTTAACATTTGAGCTTCAAAGAAATAAACCTTTGCTTATATAGATAGATCATTCTCTAGACCTAGGAGGGCTAGATCCTAAGGTCTGAAAGTGGTTATGATGTTGTCTCATCTTTTGGTCTTGCCAATCTGGCCAAAACATGGGAACCCCAACAAATTAGACAAGGCAAACAAAGACCTGGGCTTGCAAAGAAAGATGATCGGACATTACAAGAAGTTGAATCAATTTTCCCAAAGGAAACTAAATATTGCCCAAGAAAAGCTCAAAACTACCCAAAGGAGGCTCCCGGTGAAAAAAAGAGGAAAAGAAATATCTCGGCTTGGAATATTGGCTCAAGCTTCCATGCATGCTTCTAAAAACCCTTAAGGGGTTTCTCACCAGAATTGAGCATTTTTTGACATGATCCTGTTTTTTGTGGTTTTTGGGCCTAATTGCACAAATTCATGGGTGCTGCCATTTTTTTTGGAGCATCCTCAGCTTATGAAAGTTATATTTTTGGATTCATTAAATTGGAGGGAATATACTCAAAAATTTTCAGATCGAAAGAAGATGTTTTGTTCCCTCAAAAGGGAAAAAAACAGTCAATTTTTACCTTTCTGCCTCACATATCAGCAGACGCTACACTCTTGGGTTTTTTCACTAATTTCACATTTTTACAGACTTCATTACATCAGTTTGGAAAAAATCAAGTAGTTCCAGAAATTAGACGTCCAGGGCTTTCCAACGAACCATCACGGGCCTCGTTTCGACATCGGGAAGTCCCTAAAATGTCCTTTGCAATATAGACTTTTTTCTACTGCTATGCTCTTGTAGGATTTTGCTGAAAAGCAGTTTTCTGAGTATGACTGGCCAAATGTGCGTTAGGAAAGTTTATTTCATGTGTCTGGCTTAAAAATTGATTCTTTTTTGCTATTTTAGTCTGAAAATATATTTTTAGAGGATATTTTGTGCCTTGGACCTTGTAAGGCCTCAAGGACAGTTTTAGATATTTGTTTTTGGCCAATGGCCTTCTAGTTGTTCTAGGTGGTTTTCCTCCTCTTTGGCCTATATAATCCCAGAGGATTCATTGTAACCAGAGGAAAAACTTGATTTATAGAGAGAAATACATAGCACTATGAGCTTTGAAGAAATACTTGTTTTATGAAGTGGATGATCTCTTGCTTGGCTTGATGGTGGAGGAGGATTGTGTGTAGGATTCCATGGCTTGGTGAATGGTATTATGTTTCTTATTTGTTATGTTTTCTTAGTTTCTCATATATGTTTTCATGCTTCTTGCTTGCTGTAGTTTAGTAAAGAATAAGTTTGAGATATGCCCATGGAGGCACCTCAAACTTCCTGATTCATTACAGCTTAAATGTTCTTCATATTTTTTGGTTATGTCAAAGAATTCTTAATTTCTCTTTGGTTCCCTAAGAACTTGTTATCAGTTTCATTAATGGTTATTATGTATGATATCTAGTATGATTCACGGTATGCGCTACTTACTCATAGCTAATAAAAACTCCATTTCTGAAATCTCTCTCTGAATTATTGGTTGTTTTAGTTAAGTCAAATAGGTCTTGTTTCGATCTTGCCCTTTGTCTATGCTTTGCAGTCTTATTTCGAAGTTCCCGATAGCTCAAGATATGATGTTTAGGAGTTCCCTCTTCATAGATTGATTTTTTTTTTATCTTATTTTTTTTCCCAAGAGTCTGAAGGTGATTTTCCCAAAGTTAGAGGGTCTTATACTTCTATGTATCACTGGATTTTTTATTTTCTGCATCTATCAATTTGAGTTTCATTCATAGAGATTAATGGTCAGCCCTAACTCATGAATGCTTGTTGTTTAACTATTTATGCTTAAAATCTCTTTGTCTTTCACAAACTTAATGTTCATCTCATTTCACTTTCACCCAAAGAATCCATTTACCTCGACTAAATCGGCCCTGCAGTAATACCTTGTCTATCATTAAGACAATCTTGACCTAATCTGACCCCATAGCCCAATTGATTTGACGAATTCCATATCTATTTTTCCTTTGAATCAGTTCCCCTCAAAAAACTCAAAACAAACCAAAACATACTTAACAACTAGCCTAAAATCAAATATACAAAAGCAAACAAGTTTACATCCTTTGCATAATAGAGAGAGCCCTCTCTAAGTCCAAGAAGGCTAGGTCCTAGGGCTCCAAAGCTTGGTCTGATGTTACCCTGTCATTTGGTTTACCAATCTACCAAATTATGGGACTCCAACAGGTGCAATGATTTTTTCATTGTTTCATTTTTATGGTTTATAATTTCACTAATAACAACTATATAACCTTGTCTTAGGGGCAGCTCAATTGGTGATTGAAGTAATGTGAGTCCTGAGAAAACTGAGAAATAAAAGGTTCAATCCTGTGGTTGTGACCCAGTTTAAAGAGAGGAGGACACATTGTAGGCCAGTTTACTAGTAGCTATGTGTCAAGCGGGTGGTTGGATTCCTCTGGCATACCAAAACAAAAACAAAAAACAATTGTGATGACCTTCGAAATTTTATGCACAAACTTAACACCAATTGTCCAGAAAGAAAAAAAACACAGGCAAAGCCATTTTGAAAAAGGGGTCAATGATAAAATCCCTTTAGTCCTGGACATGGCACGCTTATCCATACAGATATTGAATCATCCCATCTGTGATATGAGAATATTGTAAATTGTGTATTGTGTTTATGGGGGTAAAGGGATCCTAGAAACCTGAATCAAACAGATAAACAACCCCTCTAGAAAAGTTCCTTGCAAGGTATTAAGTAGAATAATAATTTCCAATAATGAATGAATGCATTGACCCCAACACTAAATGTGCATGGGTAATTGGTAATATTTTTCAACATAAAGAGATACCGAGCTGTATTGAATTATTCAAGTGGACCAGAACAGAACCCCTAATATCCTAAACATGATTTGAAATTTCTCAATCATACAAAAATGTTTATGGATTGAATGGTGGCCTAAACTATGAGCAGTCAATGAACCCAAATGGAAATCAGAACATCCACAATGAGACGGATTGAAAACACAAAAAAAAACCAAAAAGATGGGTGTTCTAAGTCAATTTATTACATCTTATTGACGATCTTCCATCTGGAATCCTCATTCCTCCAGTTGTTGGTATCCATTGTTCTATTCGCTATCCAGCTATTGTTGAAAGCCAAAGAGAACGCAGAAGAGGTGTTGAACAAAAAATGAAAGGGGTTGTTGCATGATGCTTATTATTGTTAATAGTAGGACTGGCCCTAGTCCCAGTGTTGAAATACGCGGGAGGGAGGGATAACCACGATAAACAAATAAACACATATTAAAATAAAAAAATGATAACCACAATAAATAATCTCATGATTATGGCGGGAAATGGCTAAGTACATGAATGAGATTTGATAAATGTATTTTATAGATGTGATGGAATTAATTTGTTCCATGAAAAAATGGAATTTTATGTCAAAATATTTTCAAATTTTAAGATATTAAAGTAAGTTTTTATGAGAATGAAAGAAACTACATTTAGTGAGAATATTATTATTTTTCATTATTTGTTTTATTTTTTTTTAGATTATAGAATAAAAAATTATTAGTTATGGAAGTTGAATTTGGAACATATTTTTGGGTAAGAGATGTTGTATCCACTCTGCATTCAATAATTGATTTTAGGTGATCATGAGGCTACTTTAAGGTGGTGAGAAAACATTTTATTGGCAAGTCTAAAAGACAAAAGTGGGATTCATTTAGACATGTGTGTGTGCACATGGGAGGTGTTATGCATGCCAAATGTTTGACCACTATATATAAGTGCCCCCCTTGACTACCTTTTGACCACTATCTCTAAGTATCTAAACATTTTGACAACTATCTCTAAATATCTACGAGGAATTTGTCAAAGAACCCCCCTTAAAAGTTCAAATTTTCATGACTTTCATTATGGTGTTTCAAAAATTGCCCCTAAAGGCTTTTTTGTAGTATTGTTTGACTCCACTATCACTTGTAAGTTTATATTGCTGAAGTGACACAATTAAAGTGACTAACTTGGTTTAATCCTGCGTAAAATGAACTTGGCTTAAATCTCACATAAAATAAAATATACTTTCTAAACAGAAGAAAGTGTGTCTTGAAATGCGTCCTCTTCTTCAAACCCCTTGTGTGTATAGGAAAAACTAAGTTTTATTACTTGGAAATGTTGATTGAAAACCCCTCTTGGATCATACTTATTGATCCATCCTTCACAAAATTGTCATTCCACGACATAGGTTTCAAGGTTTCTAGCTTTAATTGTGGCATGTGGTTATGTTTAAAAAAATGAAGGCTCCAAGCTTTAAAAGGACTCTTTGACCAAGATAGAAAGTTTGGATGTTGCAAGGTGTTTTGCAAAGTGTTTGTTGATGAACAAGATGGCAAGTATATAATTTTAATTTTTTTTTATGGATGAATTTTATTTTGATTTTGATTTTTATGCATATATTTTAATTTTTATTTATACACATATATGTCTTCCACATATCATTGAATTTAGATAATTAATATAAGTGAAGAGTATTGGGATTTGAATTTGTCCTCATATTTGGTATTTTGATCTTGTGATAAAGTATTTTAGTATTATTTATGGCTACTTTTTCATTGAGGTTAGATTTGTTGATCTATTTGTCCCTAAATGTGAGTGAAATCTTAGTGTATGGTTATAATGTTTATATAATATCTTCCCCCACCAGCCTTGGCATATTTTCTATGGACTTGTGGTCACATGGGGTGATGTGGCCTCGGGTCAGGGCTAATTGCCCACCCCTTCCGCGCTAGCTCCCAAATCTTTAGCCAGTGGTTAAACGACAACACCGTGACCTAGGGCCATGCCTCAAACTCTGCCCCTATCGTATTATCCCTTTATCTTTCTGCCTGTGGTTACATGAAGCACCATGGGATTGGGGCTAGGGCCTACAACCCCACCACCTCCACCAATCACCTCTCAGGTATGTGCTCGATCCTATATTTGGTTGTGAACATGACTAGGAGTTGGGGTTGGTCCCCTCTCCTTTGCTCTTTCTGCCTCCATGACAGGTCCTGTGGGTGCGATATGAACGGGGGTCATGGCTGACTGCCCAACACCTCCTCCCAACACACCCATACATTTTATTCAAATTTTATAAGTTGCAAACATTATGGTTGAGAACCACCTATAGGTGAGATAGTAAGGATCTTGAGTTTTTTGTGGTAAGTCGTCGGTTCGATTCTCGCCAAGGCCTTTCGGCCCTTAACAAAGTTTTAGCGAATGTGAAGGTGTCACGTGGCAGCCTTTGGTTGGGCCACGTGGCATCTTCCCATTGGGCCACCAAAATACATTGTAACCAATAAAATTTGGCCAACTCACACTTCAGTATCAAAATTGCAACTTTTTCATTTCCAAAGTGACACAATTAAAAATTACTAACATAAATGACTAATTCATATACTTGTTGTACTTATTATTTGGTTATATTTTTATTTTTGGACTATAGTAGTAATTTACATTAATCATTATTAATTTTGTCACTTATTATCTAGTCATATATTTTAGTCTTGGTTTAAAATAGTCATTTTAGTTAGTCCTTTTTAGTTTGGTCACTTATTATCTAGTCATATATTTTAGTCATGGATTAAATTAGTCATTTTAGTTAGTCGTTCTTATTTTGGGAACTTATTATCTATTCATATATTTTATCCCTAAACAAAATTAGTCGTTCAAGTTAGTCATTTTTAGTTCGATCACGTAAAATTGCTCAAATTTAGTAGTAATTCACTTGAAATAATTGCGGTGACTAAATTTTTTAGTCACCTAGTCACTAATTTCATCATTTTCTACTAGTGAATGTATGAATGTATCATATAATTCTTGTGCATTTCGCAGAATAATCTCTCTCTCTCTCTCTCTCTCTCTCTCTCTCTTTCTATATATATATATATATATATATACACACACACACATAGAGAGAGAGAGAGAGAGAGAGAGAGAGAGAATTTTACCCTACATGGATTAAAATAACATGATATATTTTGGTTATACAATGTGCTCCTAACTCACACATTAAGGCATAATTATCACAAGTTTCTCACTTATGGCATATTTTATTTCAACAAAAGAATATCAAAGCAATATTAATATGACCTAATACACTTCAAAACATGGCTTACTAGCGAATTAAATGGAATTCATCCCAGTGAAAGATGTAGTTAACCATATAAAGGTTTGTGCTATATTTCTCATTAAATTGGTATGATGCCATAAAATATCCTTCGATACCCATGCAACTCCTACAAATTAGTGAAATGGGAAAGCATGCAACCCATAAGTTCCCAATGATGCTTAGAAACAATTGGTAATTGAGTGAAATATTGGTGAAAATTCTTGTCTCATCAATATTCAAACATTTGGCCCTCCTTTTAGTCAAATAAGGGACATAGAATCCCATGCTTAAAGCTTGGGAATTCCCTTTAATTAGTTCTTAGAAAATTTCAGCTTTAATAAATAAATATGAGGTGACAACCATGCATTTCATAAGGACTTTGAATGTAAGGTTATGCTTGAGGAATAAAGCCAAAGTTTGGGAATAACATTACTTATTATACTTTCATACTGCTCATTTTCTCTCCAAATTTTCAATAATACTTCCTATATTACATGAGGATTTCACATGTGATATTGATCTCATGATTCAAATTTTGTAAGATTGTATGATGTATCTATCCTTCCAAAGGTTGGAATGTTGAAAGAAGTTCCTTTAGTTATGCATCATGGTGGTCATCTAATCATAATTCAAATCAATTCTTTCTCTTTGTGTTGTATGGCTAGTTCATGTCTTAGTTGCGAGTGTCCTTTCTTATGGTGATGTACTTTCCTAGTATTATCCTAGTTTCATTCATATTCCATAATATTTCCATAAGTTCACCTAGGTAATTATTTTTTCAAACACATATCTTCAATTTTCCCTAAGTGGAACACAATTCACCCTTACATTTTTATCATATTCCATATCCTAGAAGGCACATGACATATTTTAATTATAATTCCCTAAGTTTTTATTTCATATTATCCCTCCATTTATTATATTTTCACTTTTTCCAGTGTGATAAGACCTAATTGGTCTAGGGTATTTTAATTGATACCTAAAACCTTGGGCTAAATGTTATTATGCTATTAATATTCCAAAGTTATAATAATTTCCTATGGATAATTTCCTCAATTTTATTGTTGGTTTATCACTTGGGAATACAAATTTATGGCTACGGGATGCACACATGACACTAAGTGTTTGTCCTTTGGCACACATGTTGAGGCAACCTTCTAAAAATCCAACTCATTTAGTGATCCGGATTTATGCAGGAACGCAATAGAATATAGAAATAACCATAAACATAGAGATGCAGCGGAAATAATGCGTCATTACATTAATATCAAATGTTATGCCAGACATAGTTTAGCAACAGGTGGTGTCAGAATAATCTCTAAGAAGAGATGTGGTGGCTAATGACTTCAATTGTGTTACAATGAGGCTCAAGGGCCTATTTATTGCTGAGAAACAATGTAGAATCCGAAACGTCCAAAAACCTAACTGTAGGAGATGAGGCGCCAAAACTGTGGGCGCCCGTTTGGGTAAATTGGTGGTTCAACTTCCCGGGGGCATAACTTTGGCATCCGATCTCTGTTTGACGCGCTCAATAGCTCGTTAGAAAGATCTATTTGAGGACTACAAAATTTGGGAAGAATTTGATTCCATCAAATTCACTAGTAAAACGATGCCCAAAAAACGTCGTTTAGGGCCTCAAAACGGCTCCGGAAGTTCAGGACCCGAAAAATTGCTAAAAATAGTAAGTTTTGTTGAAACTTGAAAATTAAAAGAACTGAAGATGGGGGTTCAAATGGAATAGGTGGGTGGCCACCAATATCCACCTGGATCATTAAGCCCCTAAAATGGCTCCGAGAGTGGAGGACCGAAAACCTACTAAAAATAGTAAGTTGTGCTGAATATGAAAAACTGCAAGAATTGATGGTGCTGGTCCAAATGGAATAGGTGGGTGGCCACCGATATCCACCTGGATCATTTAGCCTCAACTTAGACTTTTTATCCCAGTGTTCCACATGGACGTGTCCCCCAGGGCTGGGTGCATGCACCTCTCACACCCCACGCACTTGGGATGGGAGGATGTTTGGGGAAATTTTTCCCCATGTCCCTCTTTTGGGGAGACACATGAGGACATAGGGGGGGATGTTACCTTAGTGTGGGGACACGACTACCCAAAAAGGTTACATCTCGTCATCCCCCTTAAGAAAGGGCAAGGTGTACCCATTAAATTTTCTTGAAAGAAATAATTTATGAGTGGGGAAGCTTAATATTCAACCTTAGGGCCCTACTAATTCTATGTAATTAATGATAATGTTAAATTCTCAATTCTCCTTTATCTTTAATTCTCATCCTTTTACTTAAATTTTTAGCATTACCATGAAATGACTCAAATGTTTGAGAGTGTTTCCAACCTCATCGGACTTCATATGGAGAAAATAGAATTTCATATCCTATTCAAAATTCAACAAACTTAACAATTTTCAGGATTGGTGGGATTGCAATTTTTACATTGGATTCTATCAAGCATTAAGGTTTGGAACTAGCATTTAATCAAGAGAAAAAATCCGAGAATCACCCCTTTTGAGGGGGAACATGTCCCCCTTAATTTTGTCTAATAACCCTTGGAAAAAAAAACTAAAAAGAAAAATACAAAACAAATATCAAAACCTAAACTAATTTTCAATCTCTAACTCACTCATTCAACTTACCAAGATTACCTCTACTTGGCTTGCCACACAACACTATCTGACTTACTAGTTAATTGGTTCCTTTCCTCCCCCGTGATGCTTCTTCAATGTTCTTTGCCCATTTTTAATTTTCAGTTTTAAATTTCGATTCTTGATTCTAGATGTCAATGACCTTAGATTGATTCTTTGACTAATCACTCAATAGTATTTTTGAGTTTAGTTATCTCAATTTACCATTCTATATTCAAACTTCAGTATATACTATAATATATTTTGTTCAGTGCTAATTAGATTCTATAATGATGAATATGAATCAATATATTTCATTATTGAATATCGTGGTGTATAGATGAATGATATATGCATCAATATCAATGATGAGTATGGATCAATGTATTTATACTTTCATTATTGAACATATATATATATATATATATATATATATATATATATACCTCGATGTCCCTCCATCCCCCTAAATTTCCATAAAATTTAAGGGTACTCCCACATGTCCCCCCTGTGTATCTCCCCACACCTGCATCCCCTTGTCCTAGAGTCTTGGTGGAACATTGGTTTATACATGCATGTACCCTAGTTTTGTAGCCACTCATTCACTCACCCATGCACACATGTACAACCTCTCCTAGGTCATTAGGTGGTGATGTCTTTATAAGGTCACACTTGCAATTTGCAAGAAATTATTCACATCTTGCTTACATTGTGAAGTGACTTCCAATCAATTTGACTAAGTCAAAGGAGCTCTAGTTGGATGTTTATTGAAAAGATAAGATTGATTTAATTTTGAGTTGTTTGCACAAATATCTATGGTGCACTTTCAATAGTGGTTTCATGGTTGAATTTGTAAAACTGAAAAACATTCAAGGGCACTGTTGTAACTTACTTTTACTCCTGTAATATTTTGTAGTTTTTCCTTTATTTTCAATATATATATATATATATATATATATATATATATATATATATATATATATATATATATATATATATACAGAGAGAGAGAGAGAGAGAGAGAGAGTAAAAATAAGAAAATGAAACAAAAGAATGAAAATAAATGAAGAATAAATAAATAAAAATGAAAAGAAAGAAATAAATAGAAATGGATTAAATAAAATAAAAAATATATATACCTACTATTGTGTGAATGACATCCAAATGTAGTATCATTTTTATTTTATTATTTTATAATCCTTAGAATTTAAAAAAAGGATTATTTAATTGTAATAAATCAATTCGATTAGTTTATTAGATAGTGTTTAATTTTTTTATTTTTATTTTGGATGGATGAGATCGGGACTGCGCGGATCAACGACCCCTGATTATTTGCGGGAGCCCCCACATTGTCGACGGTTAATGAAGGGGGGAAAGGGGGTGGGGAGGTGGGGGGTGTTTGCAAAGTGGTTTTCTCGATCTCACCTTTGGGTACATGGCAGCACTGCAACCATTGTGATACCCCTCGTGCCTAATACCACAAACAATTCCTACACCCCTTTGCAAACCACCATTCCTCCATTCACCCCTCCACTATTCTTACCTCCCTTTTTTCCTATTGCTGAAATATCCACTATATATAACCATTTCCATATTTCCGATAAATTTATCAGATAGTCGTTACGCATTTAATCCCTCACAACATTCGAAAAATTCTATTCTCCCACGCTATTTACCATTACCCAATTTCAACCATTATCAAAATTTGATTAAAAGCCTATCCCTTCGCAAAATACACTCTTTGTTGCATTCGCCTTACAATCAAGACTTCCAACATGGATCTGCAAACGAACTTCAATGATCTTCAAGATTAATATCATCCTATTTCTGGGTAACTATTCTATTATCCTTCAAAATTTCTATTTTTCCATATGGATTACCATAAAGGAAAAAAAAATTATATGTAGATATTCCAATGCTACCTTATGTAATCAATATAGATGAACTACCTTTAGTTGATACCCAATTCAAAATTTCAAAGATCAATTGTGAGTTTGACCTCTATGAACTGCACAATTAGGCCTTTCAAAAATACCAGGACACCAATGATGAATTCTCATTTTGGGAATCTGTACTACCCCAATTTGTTTTTCATTATACCTACCAATTCCCAGATTTTGTTTCTTGGTGTGAAACCGACTGACTGTCTTCCATGTAAGAGAGCTATCATTTCTCAGAATTATAAAACCTTGTTTTATGTAACTCCTGATTCAATTTTCCAAGCCTTACAATTGAATTCTCAAGAATCCCTACACTTGTTTTCTATTGATGCATTAATGAATATTTACCAGAATTATTTTTTTTTCTGAAAGGGCTCATATATTTGAATATTTTATCCTTGATAATTTTGAATTACCCAAGACCAATCCTCCCTATGCTGCTCCAATCTTCCATGAGATGTATAGGAATGTCATTTCCCTAGTTTATTTTCTATTAGGATATCCCAACAACCAATGGGTTGATGAATTAATTTTGGGATTTTTATCAGTCTTTTCCTATGGTAAAAAACCTTCAATCATGTTTAATTACAACCAAATCCTTTCAGACATTATTCATGATCAATTTTTGAAGTTCAATGTTGAAGGCTCTTTCAAGCACCAATGGGTTTTGGTTTATTTTGTCTTATATCATCAATCAAAGAGGCTTAAGTTTCCTTTACAAAAGTTGGATATTAAAGGCAACTTACAATCGTTTATTCTCTCGACCTCACTAGTGAGAAAGACTTGTGAAGAGTTCTCCTTTAGTTATTTTTTCAATTAGTTCTTGGATGTGTTGGAGAATGTAACTAGGTTCGGTCTTCAGATAATTCAATTAAGTCATCTTGTAATGTACTTGTCAAAATGATAAAGAAAATAATTTTTGTTATTTTTATTGTGACTTATTAAAGCATGGGTTTCATGCTTGGGTCACCATGTTTTAGGTCAAAGTCCCCATTGAGGGCTTTTAGGATTTATTCTGAGTTAATAGAGTCATTTTAATTTTAAAGAGACCCTTCTTGGGATTTTGAATCATGTAAAAATGTTTAATATTGATTCAAATATGAATTATGTGACCTCCACATCAAGTCAGCCTAGAAGAGATCAAGTCTGCTCATGTAGGCCGAAGAGACACCTATTCGGCCTCACCTGGATCCTAAAAAAGGAAGAAAATCGAATTCATTTGGAGTACACTCTCTCAAGCAATTTGATATCTCTAGAAGTCTTGAATAAATTTGAAGTTTTTTGCCATGAAGCTGAAAGAAGTGTGAGTTTTTAGGAAGTCTAAGGAGAATAATAAAAACAAAATTTTGGTGCCTCTCTCTCTCTCTCTCTGTTTCGGTCTCTGGATTGGGAGATCGAAGTCTTCCAAGTTTCACTAATGCCAAAATCCATATTATGCTGGAAGATGTTACCTAGTCAAAGTTGCTGGAAAGGGGTCAAAATTATGGAGGCTGACTTGGAGTGGAGGGAAGGTCTATTCATGGTCTAGGGTGAAGAGTCTCAAAGAATACTATTGAAAGGAAGAATTTATTGACTGGGTTTTCCCCTCGAAGGGGGTTTTTGCTTGGAATGTACCTACATCTGGTGTCCATTGTTTTATGTGTTGTCGCTTTGGTAATTTCTTGATGAACTAAAAAAAATAAGATATAAAATATCATAATAATAAGAAAAATCACAAGTAATTATCAAGAATAAGAAATATTTTTTCCTTCCTGATTTTATAACATGGTATCAAAGCTTTGGTGAAGAAGGAAGAAAAAGGAAGTCTTTAGCACTTAATCAAGAACCATTCAAAGGATCATCTCAGAAAATGAATCTACTACACTCTAGGAATATGTCTAACACTATCAATGGAGAAAATAAACTTGAAGGAGTCTCAAACTATAGGTCTTGGAAGAAGATAATTAACCTCATCCTTGAAAAGAATAGGGTACTGGACTTGGTCAAAGGAAATGTAAAGAAGCCTATAGAGGATTTTGGTGATGGCGACAAAGTGGAATTCAGGGAACTAGAATTGGTGGCCATGACTCTAATGGTAGAAGGAATAAATGAAAACCTTGTCCCATTCATAGCTAACATTGATCATGCTCAGGAAATGTATGAAATATTGTCGAAAGTATTCACTATTAAGAACATTGTTTAAGTAGATAGTTTGAAGAATGAACTAAGGACTACAAAGATGAATAAGGAAGATACAGTGGCCTCCTTCTCTGTAGCAAGAATTAGGGATGAAATTTTTTCCATTGATGAAATTTTTCCAGACAAAGAACTCGTGATCGTGGCCCTATTAGGATTACCACCTACTTGGGGTGCATTTTCTACAGGATTTAATAGTTGGAAGGTAGCTCCCACTTTTGAATAACTATGGATTTCCCACAGTCAGGAAGAATTAAGAATCTCATTACCTTGCAATCCTGAAGGAGTATCAAATGGCTACATTACTCAACATAAAGGAAAAAAGTCGAAAGGACCAAAGAAAAAAGTTGACATGTCTAAGGTAGAATTCAATCAATGCCATAAGAAGGGTCACTATAAGAGTGACTGTCCCGACAATCCGAAATAAGAAGAGAGAAATAGATCAAGGAAACATTGTTGAAGAAGGAGACTCAAAGAAATTCAAACCTGGGGAATTTGAAATTAGGTACTTTCATTACTAAGTACTGTTAGGATATTCCAACACATAGGAAATAGTTAAGTATAACTTGGTCTAGTGTAGAGTTAGGTAAAGTGTGTTTCTTTACTATGTACATTTGTAACTTATAATCCGATGGCCAGGATATGTAGTGATCTGATGGTTCACTCTCTCATTGTTATTACCGACACTTGATCCATGACTTAACACCTGATTGTTCCATAATATCTAATTAAAGAGCATGGAGGGTCATTTTTCTGGTAACCATTTATGAGAGAAGCTTATGTAAATTTTCTTTCTTTATATTAATAAATTGTCTGAGTGGCTGTGTTGGCTCAAGATGTTGAATGTTTCCCTCTTTGAGGGTTTTAACCACGTAAAACACTGGTGTATTGATATGTGATCTGTTTGTGAGCGGTGACCTTTGGTGTTTGATCTAAGGAACTTACCCTGTAAATTCCTACATGGTATCAACGTTGTTTTGAGGGTCATATCCACTGTTGATCCAAGTCTGAAGCCGATTTGATTGCATGCAACTTTCGTTTTCCATATCTACTGTTTCTGACCATTTTTAGGATGGGAGAACTAATCTGCTATGTTCAGAGCGCCTGTTACAGTGAGGAACCCCTTTCATTTCATGCGAAAAAGTTTCTGGTTGCGCAATTTATGTCATTTTATATTTGGAGGTATAAAGTATTTTTTTGCAGTTATACTTATTAATATGTCTGTTTATTTCAGTTTATAGTTTTTTTATTATTACCAGATCTATACCCTCTTTCCACGTATGCTCTTTTCTATGCATTGTGTGTGATCTGGAAAATCTGAAACAGGAAGACGAGATTTTTCTGCTATGTATGCTCTTTCCCTGCGACTTTGTGTGATCACGGGAAATCAGAAATAGTGAGAGAAATAGATAGTTTCCTTAAGGACTAACCGAAAATATAACGTTCCACCATAAGGCTTGTATTTTTTTTTTTGCATGGATTGTTGATTTTTTTTTTAGGAAAAAGCACACAAACTGAAGAGCAAAAAAAAAAAAAAAACCTTTTCCTCCTTTCAAACAATTAGATAATCCTTTTACTAGCTCACTTGGTGTAAAGTTACTTTATGAGAATGGAGGTCTTGGGTTCAAGTCTCTTTGTCAAGCTTCTTTTTCTAAAAATATTTTTGTTAATTTGATGAAATTGAATGAAATTTTAACGTCCACGAGACTAAAAATAGTCTATGGTGTTAGGTCCCCATAATTTTTTAGATTGGTAGAACAAATGAACACGGGTAACATCAAACCAGTCTTTGGAGTCCTAGGACCTAGCCTTCCTGGACTTGAACAGGGCTCTCTCTATGTTTGTGAAAGATGTAACTTGATAGATTTTAGGTTTTTTGATTTTAGGCTAGTTATAAGGATTAGGGTTTGTTTATTTGTTTGTTTGGTTGGGTAGGTTGTCAAGAAAAATAGCTAGAGTAGGAGAGGTTTAGAAAATTGGGCTATGGAGTCTGCAAAAGGTCCAAAAAAGTACAACAATAGGTCAAGGGTTCTTTGGAGGGCAAGTATAACAAGGCCAAATGGATCTTCAAGGCTTATGTGAGTGAAGTGAACATTAAATTGTGAACAAAGTAGGTGCAAAAGGGAAGTTAAGAATCCTTTGACAAATACTATAACAAGAAGGGCCTTTGAGATCACTATGCATAAGGAAATAACCAAATACAGGGCATTCCAATAACTTCTTTTACTAAACCCTAACAAGAAAATATTAAGACAACAATCCAGTAAACCCTAGAGAGTAGGGAACTCCTAACCTCTCCAACTATCTACCTTCAGAGAAAGAAAACATGCAAGATAACATATAGTAATGATCAAAGAGCAGGGAACTCCTAAGATTCCTTAATCATACTACAAAGAACTTCAAAGCAACCACTCAAGATGGACAATAGGGTAGGGAAAACCATAAACCTTCTTCATTCAAAACCTATTTAGAAATACTTTGAAGGAAAGACCTCAAAAAAAATGTTTAAGTGATTCAAAATGGCAGGGCTAACCATAAAGCACTTTGGCACTGACTCCATTAAATCATTCTTGAGATAAAAAAGCTGAGTGAGATTAGAGAGCAACTAATAATTCTCTAAACTGACCAAGCAGAGGAAAACATGAGAGAAAAACAAGCAGACAAACTTAATGTGCCTTTAACAGCATACCTTAGGCTAAAATTTATGTCCTAGTGCAAGAGAAAGATGAAACAATATGTAAAACATAAGATGACAAGTACAAAATGAGAAACACATCACAATTGTCCATCTTCATGAATCTTGCAAATGAGCTTGTCTTATTGATATTCAGTCAAAATCCTTCATAAAGCTCCAAAGCCAAAAACTCCTCACAACTCAAAGTCTATGAGGTTTTTCTCCACAATCAACCAACAAAAACAATGAGGCCTCCATGCTCTATTTAACTTGCATAGGATCAAAACCCTAACTAGGGTTTTAGCAACTATTAATGACTCATAAATGCCATTTATGTCCAAAGAGACCATGCAAGGCCCAAGGCACAAAATATCTAATTCAATAAATGAAAAATGACTCCTCAACCAACTTTGGTAGAAAAAACTGACTTTGAGGCCCTCAATAACTCCAAAAAATCTTTGAGTGTGTTTTTTTGACTTTTTGGTAAGGGCGCAGCATAGAGGTTCAAGGGCGCAGTGCTTGCACAGGAAAAATAGGTCACCTTGCAGCTGAATTGTGAAGGCCTTCCTGATGTCGAAATGAGCTCTGTGATAGCTCGTTGGAAAGCTTGTAAAGTATAATTTCCAAAACGGCCCTTGGTTTTCTGATTGGACTTCATTTACCTATTCAAAATTAAAAACTCCCAAGACTACTAAGGACGCAACGCCATCTCTGAAAACAAGGTAGAAAGGTGAAACTTTGCATTGTTTTGACCCTTTTGGGGAACCAAGTTTGCTCTAAATGAGCTGAAATTTCTTGCGAATGTTGTACTTAGCAAGAGGAATCCAAAAATGTAAACCACTCCTCGAAAGAGTGCCCCAAAAAAGAGCGCAGTGCCAGTGGCACTACGCCTTTGGCCCTTCAAATCAGTCAAAAGTTCAAAGTTTACAAAAAATTCCAAAAACTTGGATTTTTCTTGCTCATTAAGTTTGTGAGTCTTGCAAAGGATGGATTAGCCAGGTTACCAAGGTCTTCTTTATCTTTAGCCTTATTGGTTTCATCCTACCCTCCATAGGCTTCATTTCCCTCACAGCTCTTTTCTTCACTTGTTTGATTTCTCATTGGCATCCACCTCACCACTTGCCTTCTTCTTCATTGCTTAACTTTTCCTTACTGGCATGAGCTTCACTGTTCTCTTAATGGCTCTTTTCCTCACTGCCTTCTTACTACATTGTGCACTACCTTTATCACTGCTATGAGCCTCACTGTTTTTATGACTAACACCATCATTAGCCACATCATTACTATGAATATCATCATTTCCCTCTAATGTTTGTTTAAACTCTGTGTGGAAACTCTTTGCATTGATGTTAAATGAATATGAAGGAAGGGAATGAAACTGTCAATCTTTGGTAAAGTAAGGAGCTGATTGAGTGACTGGAGTGAGTGTGGCACAACCTTAGGTGAATAGGTAACCTCCAACAGTGAAAACTCTCTGTTTATCACTGATTTCCCTTTGCAGTAGATGAAGAATATTTTAAACAATATTGTCAATTTTAGGATTTGGGGTTGCCTCTTAGGGTTTTTATTCATTTCAATTATCTCATCAAAAATGCTTAGCGATGAGTTGAGGACCTGTTCATACCCCTACCAGTGCTTGGGTATCCTTGGAGGAGGCTTGAGAGAAATTTCGAAGCCACCTGAGGTGTTTTGGAGGGTCAACTTTCTTGGAGGGACCCCTTGGGCAAGCGCGCAATGCCCAGGTGAACGGGGTGTCGGGTTGGGCAAAGGCGGGCAAAGGCACAGTTCCCTGCCGAGCGCGTAGCACCAAGGTCTCTGTCTCAGGCATGTCATGAAAATCTGGCAGGTTCACAGCGCTTGTGTAAAATACACAGGAGAAAAGAGCCAAGCGCACATCGCCTCAACACTTAGTCAATTTTTGGCTAAAAAAAACTCAAAAAACTTCTCCCTTTGAAATTTCTGATTTTTGCAAGTGCATAATGAATGTCTTGATGTGTAGAATGAGCTTTATAGACATGTGGAAGTTTGATATATCTTTGCAACCCATTTTCTAAGGTCTTCAAGCCTTTTACCTTTTCTTACTAACAGTTTGTACACTTTTTTCTTCCAGGTGATTGATATGATGAAGTTGATCCTCTGATGTCTTCACAGTGAAATTTTCAAAATCCTATGTGATCTACACCATGAAACTTAGTTTTCTTACCCTGGCTGGAATTTTTTACACTGTTTGTATGCAGGGGACTGAGATGATGAATTTGAGCTTCCTTTTTCTCTTTGAGGCATAACCAGTTCATCAATACACCTTTGGGAGGATTTATTCAGAGCTCTCTTTGCCTTTTTGCTTGTAGTTTGCAGGAGTTATGACCGTTTCTTGTCTTCTGACCCTAGAGGTGTGACATGTTTGTTTTAACACAACAGCAGCCTCAAAGTCCCTTTTACTTCCATTTTGGAGCTAAACCTCATCTTATCTTTCCTCCTTTTGACCACTGCTGCTTTGTAGGGGACTGAAATGATAATCTTTATCTTTCTGACTGATACTCTTTACCTTCCTTGCTCTGCAGGCCTACTTGGGTCATGAAGTTAACTCTCCTCGGCTCATTTATGTATTTTAACACTTTTACTTGGTAGGTGACATGAAATCATCTGAGGTGGCTCTTCCTTCTACTCCTTGAGATTTGATATGTTCAGTTTGGCAGCTTTGGGATTCAAACACAAAGTAATACCTTCAAAACTTTCATTTTCCTGCAACATGGAGTTGCACTCATACCTTTTACCTTTTGTGGCCACTTTCCAAAAACCCTAGGTGTCTGGACTGCTTTAAGAAAATTAGCAGCATTGTCTTCTAAGTTCTTCGTAACTCCTTTAAGTTCATTCACTTATGTCCAGTTTACCTCACCTTTTTCCATATCTCTTCAATCTTTTCTGCTAGATTTTCTTCATGCCTGGATTTTTGCACCATCCTTCAGGTCATTTGCTGCAAATGGTTAGTGTTTTAACATTCAAGTGTGCCATTCAGCTCAAAATCCTAGTTCTTCTTTCAAGACCAACTTGTTTCCCTTTCTACTATTGCAGTTTATGATTTGATAAGACAAAATTCTTTGGAAAATTTCTAGCAAAGGGAAATTAGTGCCTTAAACACCTCATGTTTATCTTAAACCATGTGAAACCCTAGTGACCTAGTGAGAGGGCTCTTTGATCTAACTTGACTAAAGATTGGCTTGGAGGATTTAAGTGAAAAACAAAGTTTTGAAAAAGTGATGTATTGAAGATCCAAAATCCAATGTACTTGATTTATCTAAAGAGCCTATAGAGATAGTTTTGAGACCATCACTGCTTGAGGGACATGGTGAAAATGGGAATGAGTTAGGCTATAGGTAACCCTAGATGGATAGTGGGGTTATGGTCAAGGGAAAAACAGAGTAATGAGGTCATAGGTAAGAAATGAGGATGGAGATGAGTGGCACAAGCCCATAAGGTGTCTTCTAGGAGTGACAGAGTGACCATGAGATGGCAAGCTGATGAAATAGTGAAAAATTTTCCATAAGTATAATGAAGGCAGTGAGATTTCTAAAACTCACAATGTTCAAAGAATGTGTTTTTAGAAATATAGAACCAATATTTAGTCATATACAGATAGTAAAAATTACTGATGACTAACAGTGGCTCCACTTGCAGAGGGCAGCTCCTTTTCAGGAGGTGTCCAGGACCTCAGAGTTAGATCTCTGAGTTTTGAATACCAATTCCTTACTTGCACTTTGCATATCTCTCTTCCTTCATTTGTTGATGTTCTCTTGAAGCTATGATCTCAAAAATATGAAAGACATGATTGCTTCAACATTAGTTCTACCTACCCATCATACTTTGCCTAACATTTTTTCTTCTTTTGGGTGCACTTGGACTGGCAAACCCTTGACATTATTTTCTTTTGAAGACATAAAACTATCTACTTGTACCCTTATCACTTCCAAGATTTTAGATTAGGTTGATGAACTCTTTTATTCTCTACCTAGTCTACTTATCTGCCAAGATTAAGTTGTTTGACAGACTTTTATTCTCTATCCTACTGACATGATATTCAAAATATGACCAAACCAAGATTAAGCAATCTGATTTGTCATGGGCTGTGGCATTTGGACAAGCTTCACACAGACATTATTTTTCAAAAAGTAAAAGTGAAAACATGAGGGCTGTGATTCGGAATTTTTTATGCATCCCTCTCTTTTTCTTCTAGTTTAGATTTGAGCTTTGAGAACCAACTATCTTTTCCTAATATAATCTACTGACAAGTCAAGCTTGAATGGTTTAAAAAGTCTTCTTTCACTAACCTATCAACAAAAAATTAAAACATGTTCAGTCATGATTAGGCTAGATGACTGAACAAGACTTCTTCTTTTTCAACAAGGAGTGGCATTTAGGCTTGCACACTTTCAACAATACTCTTTTTTGGGTATGGGGCTATACATCTTCTTTAAACCTGCTATCTTTTTCTTATTTTCTTTGTTTTTGTATTTTTTAGATCAACACTCTAAGACTAAAAAATAGAAAGATTCTCATAGTGCCGAGCTTATTTGCATTCCTATCTATCCTAATCTAACTTGGAGGAAAATATTCATTTGGTGAACTCCCTTTTCCAATACAAGTAGATGATTCCATGAGTGATATTTTTTCAGCTCTTTGAGTGTGCTGAAAAAATCAAAAGGCTACTCCCACCTTACTTGTGTTTGAACAGTAGTGCCTAAAATTTTCTTTAAACCTTGCATCAATCTGCTTCTGAAATTTTTTACTCCCTCTTCAAATGTCTCTAAGAAATCAGCAAAAGGATCTTGAAACAATACCTGGCTCTGAGGATTTGAATAGCCTTCATCCCAGACTACTCCTTCCTCCACTTGACTAAGCTTGGGACTCTTTTGAGAAAGAGTCTCTTCCTCTTCCTCATGATCATCTGAACTGGCAGCCTCATCATATATTTGCATGTTGTCCTCTAGAAAACCTGATATGCTCTGATTGAGTGGGTTGAATTCTGTTTGAAGGCCATCATGTTCATGAGTAGGAATACTCTTTGGCAGTAAATCCTCTTAAGAAGGAAGTTCAGCAACTCTCATGTGATTATCAATTTCCAATCCTTTATCTACAATTTCAAATTCAAGGGAACTTGGTGGTTGCAAACTTGGAGCTAGGGAGGATTCTATGTCACAAATTCTCTCCTCAACCATTTCAAGAAAAGGCTTCTCATTAACTACTTGCTCAAGAAGTTCACTATCCTCCCTAACCTCAACATCAAAACTGAAAGGTTGTTGATTTCTAATCACATGAAAGTTATTTCTAATGAACTGAAATGAAGTATAACAAAGAGTCAAAGATCCTTCACTTACTTCCACATCTTCTAGAATTTCCTCATCGGTGTCATAGCTTAAGTTTATTGGTTGATTATTGTTTTCAAGTTGATGAAACTGAACTTCCTCCCACAAACCAACTGTTGATTGCTATGTAAGATTAACTTCTGTTTGGATAACGTCATCATCACACTGATCAAATTTTGGAAAATCATTAATA
The DNA here is from genome assembly GCA_034641835.2 of Pinus albicaulis. Lineage (NCBI taxonomy): Eukaryota > Viridiplantae > Streptophyta > Pinopsida > Pinales > Pinaceae > Pinus > Pinus albicaulis. Next base: position 458,232,666 of record CM076575.1, on the reverse strand, counting down.
TAAGTCATGACACCAATCATACATATTGGATTATCATATTTTTTTTCTTTGAATTGATCTACAAATCCTTTTTCTGATTTGTGGTAGCTGGGATTAGTAGGAAAATGAATAGAAATGTTTTGTTCATATGAAGGTTTAGAGGTTGGCTACATGTTTAGGATCTGATTTATTTCCTATTTAGTTAAAAGAGCAGGCATTTTCCTCTTTCTTTGGATAGAACTACAACACTTCTCTTTCTCTTGTGAAGGTTGATTATGACGCTAAATGTCTTCTTGAGCCTTACCTAGAAGGGATGGTGAATCATCACTTGTGTCTTCAAAGAGATCTTGTGGGTTTTCTTCTATTTCTTGATTGATTTCTTCCTCAACTAACTCCTCTTGGATGTCATGATAGTTATCCTGAGCATGAAATGCATGAACTTCTTATAATATATTCTCAGGATGCCAATTTCCCAAATCTTCATCAATGCTTACAAGGTATTTTATGAGACCCTCAGATTGATCACAATAATTTTCAGCTAATGACAGGGATGGACAGTTTTCTTTATAATGCTCATAAAACACCTTGTGGAGATATTTTAAGGAAAACAAACTACCAGGTTTCAAACCTTCATACCATTCCTTGCCTTACCCTCTAATGTCCCCGTGAAAATTTTCAAAATGAGGCAATCTTCATGACATTCAAATTTTAACCTCCATACATGTATATGAAATTTGATGAGATGTAACAAGGGTTCATCAAATTCTTCATCTTGAAACATAGGTAGGTTTGAAGCCCAATCTATCTAAGGAATTTTGTGTGGGAATCCATGGATCTGATCTCTACTCATTGGGGCATATCTTCGTTGTATTCTTGGATCCATGTTTGTAAATCAGAAATGGTCACTGTATCTTTTCAACCAGTCTAGAGTTCTCTACCAGTGGAGTATTTTAGGTCTATTGAGAGTTTTGGAGTCGTCAGGTGGAAGATTTAAACTTTTTTGTCCACCATCGGAAATACTAGGATTTATTAATGCATTCCTAAGGGAGTCTGTGAGAACTAGTGGGGTCAACAGAGCTACTGCAGACCAGTGGAGTCACCAGGTGGATGATGTTTATTGTTCTAAGGATGTACTTGTTGTCCACTATCAAAAACTAAATACCAATCTAAGGATGTTTGTGGGTTTTCTGAGGTCCTAAGGGATACTTAGATTTTCATTGACTCAGAAGGTCCCACTGTGATCACCATCATGTTAGGTCCCCATAATTTGTCGGATTGGTAGAAAAAATGAACATGGGTAACATCAAACCAGTCTTTGGAGTCCTATAACCTAGCTTCCTGGACTACGAGAGGGCTCTCTCTATGTTTTTGAAAGATGTAGCTTGATAGCTTTTAGGTTTTTTTATTTTAGGCTAGTTATAAGGATTAGGGTTTGTTTGTTTGTTTATTTGGTTGGGTAGGTTGTCAAGAAAAACAGATAGAGTAGGATAGGTTTAGACCATTGGGCTATGGAGTTTGAAAAAGGTCCAGAAAAGTACAACAATAGGTCAAGGGTGCTTCAGAGGGAAATTATAACAAGGAAAAATTGATCTTCAAGGCTTATGTGAGTGAAGTGAACATTAAATTGTGAAAAAAGTAGGTGCAAAAGGGCAGATAAGAATCCTTTGAAAAATACTATAACAAGAAGGGCCTTTGATATCACTATGCATAAGGAAATAACCAAAGACAAGGCATACCAATAACTTCTTTGACTAAACCCTAACAAGAAAATATTAAGACAACAGTCCAGTAAACCCTAGAGAGCAGGGAACTCCTAACCTCTCCAGCTATCTACCTCCAGAGAAAGAAAACATGCAAGATCACATATAGTAATGATCAAAGAGAAGGGAACTCCTAAGATTCCTTAATCATACTACAAAGAAATTAAAAGAAACCATTCAAGATGGACAAAAGGGCAGGGAAAACCATAAACCTTCTTCATTCAAACCCTATTTAGCAATACTTTGAAGGAAAGACCTCAAAAACAATGTTTAAGTGATTCCAAAGGGCAGGGCTAACCATAAACCACTTTGGTGCTAACTCCATTAAATAATTATTGAGATAAATAAGCTGAGTGAGATTAGAGAGCAACTGAGAATTCTTTAAACTAACCAAGCAGAGGAAAACATGAGAGCAAAAGAAGTAGACGGACTTAATATGCCTTTGACAGCATACCTTAAGCTAAAATTTATGTCCTAGTGCAAGAGAAAGATGAAACAATATGTAAAACATAAGATGAAAAGTACAAAATGAGAAATACATCACCATTGGCCATGTTGATGAATCCTGCAAATGAGCTTGTCTTATTGATATTCAGTCAAAATCCTTCACAAAGCTCCAAAGCCAAAAAATCCTCACAACTCAAAGTCTATGAGGTTTTTCTCCACAATCAACCAACAAAAACAATGAGGCCTCCATGCTCTATTTAACTTGCATTGGAGGGTCAAAACCATAACTAGGGTTTTAGCAACTATTAATGACTCATAAATGTCATTTATGTCCAAAGAAACCATGCAAGGCCCAAGGCACAAAATTTCTAATTCAATAAATGAAAAATAACTCCTCAAACATCTTTGGCAGAAAAAACTAACTTTGAGGCCCTCAATATCTCCAAAAAATCTTTGAGTGTGTTTGTTGACTTTTTCGCAAGGGCACAACATAGAGGTTCAAGGGCGCAATGCTTGCACCGAAAAAATAGGTCACCTTGTAGCTGAATGTTGAAGGCCTTCCCGATGTCGAAAGGAGCTCCATCATAGCTCGTTGGAAAGCTTGTCAAGTCTACTTTCCAAATTTTCTAATTGGACTTCATTTACCTGTTCAAAAATAAAAACACTCAAGGCTGCTAAGGGCGTAGCGCCATCTATGAAAACAAGGCAGAAAGGTGAAATTTTGCATGTTTTTGACCCTTTTTGGGGACCAGTTTTGCTCCAAATGAGCTGAAATTTCTTGTGGATGCCGTACTTGGCAAGAGGAATCCAAAAATTTAAACCACTCCTCAAAAAAGTGCCCCAAAAAAGAGAGCAACGACAGTGGCACTGCGCCTTTGGCCCTTCAAATCAGTCAAAAATTCAAAGTTTACAAAAAATTCCCAAAACTTGGATTTGTCTTGCTCATTAAGTTTGTGAGTCTTACAGGGGATGGATTAGCCAGGTTACCAAGGTCTTCTTTGTCTTTAGCCTCATTGATATCATCCCACCCTTCATAGGCTTCATTTCCCTCACTACTCTTTTCTTCACTTGTTTTATTTCTCATTGGCATCCACCTCACCATTTGCCTTCTTCTTCATTGCTTAACTTTTCCTTACTGACATGAGCTTCACTGTTCTCTTCATGGCTCTTTTCATCACTGCCTTCTTACTTCCTTTTGAATTTGCCTTTATCACTGCTATGAGCCTCATTGTTTTTATGACTAGCACCATCATTTCCCACATCATTACTGTCAATATCATCATTTCCCTCTAATGTTTGTTTAAACTCTGTGTGGAAACTCTTTGCACTGATGTTAAATGAATATGAAGGAAGGTAATGAAACGGTCAATATTTGGTAATGTAAGGAACTGATTGGGTGACTGGAGTGAGTGTGGCACAACATTAGGTGAATAGGTAACCTTCAATAGTGAAAACTCTCTGTTTATCTCTGATTTTCCTTTGCAGGCAGATGAAGAAGTTTTTAAACAGTGGTGTCAATTTTAAGATTTGGGGTTGCCTCTTAGGGTTTTGATTCCTTTCAATTAACTCATAAAAAATGCTTCAGGATGAGTTGAGGACCTGTTCATACCCCTACTAGTGCTTGGGTACCCTTGGAGGAGGCTTGAGAGAAATTTCAAAGCCCCCTGAGGTGTTTTGGAGGGTAAACTTGCTTGGAGGGACCCCTTGGCCAAGTGTGTAGCGCCCAGGTGAATGGGGTGCTAGGTTGGGCAAAGGCGGGCAAGGGCGCAGTGCCCTGCCAGGTACGCAATACCAAGGTCTCTGTGTCAGGCCTATCGAGAAAATATAGTAGGTGCGCAGCGCCTGTGTAAAATACACAGGAGAAAAGAGCCAGGCGCGCAGCGCCTCAACACTTAGTCAACTTTTGGCTCAAAAAAACTCAAAAAACTTCTCCCTTTGAAATTTATGGTTTTTGCAAGTGCACAATGAATGCCTTGAAGTGTAGAATGAGCTTTATAGACATGTGGAAGTTTGATATATCTTTGCAACCCATTTTCTAAGGTCTTCAAGCTTTTTACCTTTTTCTTACTAACAGTTTGTACACTTTTTTCTTGCAGGTGACTGATATGATGAAGTTGATCCTCTGATGTTTGCACAGTGACATTTTCAAAATCTTGTGTGATCTACACCATGAAACTTAGCTTTCTTACCCTGGCTGGCATTTTTTACATTTTTTGTATGCAGGGGACTGAGATGATGAATTTGAACTTCCTTTTGCTCTTTAAGGCATAACCAGTTCATCAATACACCTTTGGGAGGATTTTATATGCCAACATCTTCACAGCTCTCTTTGCCTTTTTGCTTGTAGTTTGCAGGAGTTATGACCTTTGCTTGTCTTATGACCCTAGAGATGTGACATGTTTGTTTTAACACAACAGCATCCTCAAAGTCACTTTTACTTCCACCTTTGGAGCTGAACCTCATCTTATTTTTCCTCCTTTTGACCACTGCTACTTTGTAGGGGACTGAAATGATAATCTTGTTCTTTCTTAATGATACTCTTTACCTTCCTTGCTCTGCAGGCCTGCTTGGGTCATGAAGTTAACTCTCCATTGATCATTTATGCATTTTAACACTTTTACTTGGCATGTGACATGAAATCATCTGAGGTGGCTCTTCCTTCTGCTCCTTGAGATTTGATATGTTCAGTTTGGCATCTTTGGGATTCAAACACAAAATAATACCTTCAAAACTTTCATTTACCTGCAACATGGATTTGAACTCATACCTTTTACCTTCTTTGGCCACTTTCCCAAAACCCTAGGTGTCTGGAATACTTTAAGAAATTAGTATTGTTGTCTTCTAAGTTCTTTGTAACTCCTTTAAGTCCATTCACTTCTGTCCAGTTTACCTCACCTTTTTCCCTATCTCTTCAATCTTTTCTGCTAGATTTTTCTTCATGCCTGGCTTTGTGTGCCATCCTTCAGGTCATTTGCTGCAAGTGGTTAGTGTTTTAACATTCAAGTGGGCTATTCAGCTCAAAATCCTAGTTTTTCTTTCATGACCAACTTGTTTCCCTTTCTACTATTGCAGTTTATGATTTGATAAGAAAAAATTCTTTGGAAACTTTCTAGCAAAGGGAAAGTAGTGCCTTAAACACCTCATTATGATCTAACCCTAGTGACCTAGTGAGAGGGATCTTTGAGCTAACTTGGCTAAAGATTGGCTTGGAGGCTTTAAGTGAAAAGAGAGTTTTGACAAAGTGATGTATTGAAGATCCAAAATCCAATGTACTTGATTTATCTAAAGAGCCTACAAAGATAGTTTTGAGACCATCATTGATTGAAGGACATGGTGAAAATGGGAATGAGTTAGGCTATAGGTAACCCTAGATGGACAGTGGGGTTATGGTCAAGGGAAAAACAGAGTAATGAGGTCATAGGTAAGAAATGAGGATGGAGATGAGTGGCACAAGCCCATAAGGGGTATTCTAGGAGTGACAGGCCGACCATGAGATGGCAAGCTGATGAGACAGTGAAATATTTTCCATAAGGATAATGAAGGTAGTGAGATTTCTAAAACTCACAATGTTCAAAGAATGTTGTTTTTAGAAATTTAGAACCAATATTTAGTCATCTACAGATAGTAAAAATTACTGATGACTAACATATGGGACTATGAGTTCCCTATTTTTCACCTTTTTCACTTTAGTCTTTTTCTATTCAAATTGATGATGAGTTGGCCCAACCTTCCAACAATCCCATCGCTAAAAATACAATGCCAAGAAACTGATGCTAACATACTCCCATAACTTTCTTTGATGTCTTTCAAGGCATCACATTCCAAAATTAAATGTTTTTCCGATTCTACTGCTCCATACATGCAAAATGTACACACTCGTTCTTCCCAAGCTTATTTAGGCCTTTTCCACCGTTCTATTTCACACTGAAGTTGATGTGATTTGGTCCTTATTTGAGCAATAAGAACCTTTTCCCTCCACGGAATGTTAGCTCCAATGTACACTTTTTGTTGGAGATCATACGTAGGGTTGAATTCTTCAATGTACTACTTCTTCTTTCTACCCAAATATTTTCCCCATAACTGTTTACGAAACCTCTCCATAACAAAATTCTTAGCTCCTTGCTATTTGTAGGACAAGCATTGAGGTAGATATTCCATTTTTGCATCCATGTGTAGTTTTGTCTCATCCATGTTTTCTTTCTTTCACTCCTGCCTTCTTTGAAGATAACATTAGGTCATCCACCTACTCCCATTTGCTCAATTATTTTTAGATATCTTATAAGCCGCACCATAGCAATTGCTTTGATGGGAGTTACTCCTATTTCACCCAACATTATCTCATAAGGTACCGAACTTTTTTTTTTTAAATTGCTCATGATCAAGCGATTTTGTATTTTCTCAATTTGCTACCATTTTGAGACAGGGGTGCTGCTAGCCCACAATTCACACCCATATAACATCACTGGACAAACTAGGAGTCAAAAATCACTTTAATCGTTTTCCAATCTCATAACTCTGCCTCTCTACATCTGTTTAAGTTATTTTTTCTTAAAAAAAATTTTGGCAAGTTGCCTTTTTTTCAGAAGGGTTTTATTTAAAAAGCACATGTAAAAGTAACATTGTAAAAGTGGCTCTCACTTATTTATAAAAGTGGGTCACATAAAGTAGTTTTTTTTTAAAGTGAGCTTATTATTTTAATTTTGGAAACGGGGGCGGGGGGGGGTTAAATTACAACTTCATCATCAATTTTCAACCTGCCACGTAACTACTCGGTATCTACTACACCTTTTTTTCATCCAGAAGCCATTTTTTTTAACTGGCCTAATTTTTCGAGATCTTTCCATTGGAGTAGTTAGTTTCAACTTTTTCAACTTCAGTTTTAAAAAAATGGTAATTGCATGCTTACAGCACCAATTATTTCCAATGGCTATTCTACATGGTATACTTACTTAGAAGTAAAGGGCTTTATAGAATAGCCATGGGACAATAATCTAAACCTACCGATCGAGATAAATCGGCTAAATGGGAAAATAAACAATATCAAGCACGAGGGTTGATAGCAATGTCCAGTGCTCAAGATATTAGATTTCATATCCAAGAAATTGACTCCCCTGTTGAAGCTATAAAAAAGATAAATATTGTTTTTGGCATTAAAAATGAAATCAGAGCCCAGCGGCTTGAAAATGAGTTGCTTACTTTGGACCCTAATAATTTCTCCTCTATTGAAGATTTTTTGTTCAAATTCAAGACCCTTAGTCTTCTTTTAGAAGGTTGTAAGGTCAAAAAGGAAGATGGAAGCAATATCTATTCCATTCTTGCTAATCTTGGCCCTGCATACTTTGTATTTATTTCCACCTTCCATTCCACTAGATAAGCTCTCATTTCTCAAGGGACAACCTACAAGTCCCCCTCTTGTGATGCCTTTTGCAATTCTTTGATAAGAGAATAAGAAAAACTCTTACACCTTGGTCTTATTAATGCTGGAAACTCTTCTAAGAAAGCCTTAGCAGCCAAACAACAACCATATCCAAAGAATCCTAAGAAGAAACATCCTAAAAAGAATGATCCTAAAGCAAACAAGGGTCTTAAGCAATTTTAGCCACAAACTGAAAAAGCAACTCAACAAACTGATAAGGAAAATAAAAACAAAGAGAAGAAGACAGATAGACATTGCAAATTTTGTGATTGTGATGGCCACGTAAAGTCAAAATTTTTGAAGAAGATGGAAGATGTGGAAGAAACAATGAAGAAGCACAACATCAATTTGGAGAACTCTTCAACTTCATCTTCGAGAATGGAAATTTTTGCTTGTGTTTGTCAAGCATCAAGATTTTGTTATGCATTTAATGTATCTTATTCTTCGCATTCTCATGAGTGGCTCATTGATTCTGGATCCTCTTATCACATGGCCAAAAATAAAGCCATGTTTTCTTCTTTAAATGATTGTAACACCAAAAACATTTATGTTGGCGATGATATATCTCTTAGTGTTGTAGGGTATGGAACCATTCATCTAGATAATGGTTGGTTTAATGATGTATTATGTGTTCCTACCTAGTCTTGCAACCTTCTATCCGTTTATCAGATAACTCATTCAGGTGAAGGGGAAACAATAGAATTCTCACCTCATGATGTTGTAGTTAAGGACCTAAGAGATCCGATACATATTTTAGCTACTGGTATTGCTAATGATTCCACAAGGTTGTATAACTTTGACAACTTTGGGTCATCATGTCTTACCTCCGTTTTTTTTGCTCATAATGATGAAGTGAGAAAACTTTGGCATGAGCGATTTGGTCACTTAAACTATCACTCTCTTCAAACTATATGTAAAGAAAATATGGTGATAGGTATTCCTATGGTATCTTGTTGATATGGTGTTTGTTTCGGATGTGTACTTAGAAAACATCATCGGGATAGTTTTGATAAACGTGCCTCTTGGCACGCTTCAGCTCCTTTGCAGCTTATGCACAATGATTTATATGGTCCACTTCCTGTTGTTTCTTTCTCTGGCTACAAGCACTTATTAATTTTCATTGATGATTTTTCCATACGCACTTGGGTATACTTCTTAAAACTAAAGAGTGAATTTTTTAACATGTTCTTGGCCTTTAAGGCATTTGTTGAGAAACAATCTGGACATCACATTCTTAAGTTAAGATCTGACAAAGGAGGAGAATATGTTAACATCAAATTTATCCACTTTTTCACTGAGCATGGCATTCAATTGCAACATATTGTTCCGTATACTCCACAACAAAATGGTGTAGCTGAAAGGAAGAATCACACTCTAAAAGAAATGGCTAATTGTATGCTTCAATCTAAAAGACTTAGTCTTAATTTTTGGCCAGAATCAATTAACTATCAAAATTAAATAGTAAATCGAACTCATACTAAGGTTTTAATGAATACCACCCTAGAAGAAGCCTGAAGCTCAATCAAACCAGATGCAAGTCACTTTCGCATTTTTGGAAGTGAAGCTTGGGCCCATATTCCAGATGAGAAACATAAAGCCTTAGAACCTAAGAGTGAAAAATGATTTTTTTTTGGATATTTTGAAGATGTCAAAGGATATAGACTTCTTCAACCCAAATCCAAAAATGTAATCATTATAAGAGATGTAAAATTTGATGAAAATATATCGACCTCTGAGCCTTGTTTGGTGGGTGTGCCACCTTTGGCCTGCGAGCTTGATTCGGCATATGTGCCACCTCTCTCTGTCTCTTCTACTTTTGACAAAATTCCTTCTAGTTCATATGATGATAGCGAGGATGAAAATCCTCCTCCACCTCCTCGGGATCCTCCTTCAGCTCCAAAACTTCCAAAATGGGTCTGCTCTACTTGGGATGCAGCAGGTTCTCTTGTAGGTGACCCTACAAATCAATGTCGTACACGTTCTCAATTCGAAATAGCCTCTTCCTTATTGGCTCAAGTTCTAGAAAATCTTGATCCAGACACCTTTGAAGAAGCTTCAGGTCATCCAGGTTGGGATGCAGCTATGAATGAAGAATATCGTTCCTTATTGGAAAACGATACTTGGGATCTTATTCCTTTTCCAAAGGGAAGAAAACTTGTCAGATGCAAATGGGTTTACAGAAACAATTTTGGACCAGATTGCAAAGTGGATAAACATAAAGCTCGTCTTGTTTCCAAAGGATTTTCACAAGTTGGAGGCATTGACTATACTTAAACCTTCTCCCCTATTTCCAAAATGAATTCTGTCTGCCTTGTTCTTTCCCTTGCTACCTCCTTTAAATGGGAAGTCCATCAGATGGATGTTAAATACACCTTCCTACATGGGGACTTGCATGAAGAAATCTACATGGAACAACCCCCTAGCTTTATCCAAAATGACTCTAGCCTTGTTTGTCACCTTATAAAATATCTCTATGGTCTCAAACAAGCCCCTCAGGCTTGGTATGCCAAAATGGATAGCTTTCTCCTAGATAATGGCTTTTCTAGATGTCATTCCGAAAACGCTGTCTACACCAAGAAAGTGGGTAAGTCCTTAATAATCATTTTTATTTATGTTGATGATCTTATCCTTACTGGTATCGATCCCAACCATATAAACCATGTGAAGTCTAACCTTAAAAACAAGTTTTAAATGATAGACATGGGATACTTTCATTATTTCCTTGGTCTTCAAGTCTTGTAATCCAATGAAGGTATTACACTTTCTCAGTCCAAGTATGCTTGTGATCTTCTACGCCACTTTCACATGGAATATTTTAAGCCATGCCCTTCTCCCTTTCAGTCTGGATTCAAGCTTTCAGTCACTTGTAATTCCCCTAAAGTTGATGCTACCTTATACCGTCAACTTGTTTGGTAAACTTTTGTATCTAACCTGTACCCGTCCTAATCTTTCCTTTGTTGTTGGTCTTGTTGCTGGGTTTATTCACAAACCTCATGAAAGTCACTGGAAGTCAGCTAAAATAATACTTCGATATATTTGAGGTACAATTCAGTTGGGGATTCATTACAGTGCAGGATCATCTCCATTATTAATTGGTTTCACTGATTTTGATTGGGCTAGCGACCCCATTGATCGAAATTCCACTGCATGCTATGTATTCACTCTTGGTTTAGGACCTATTACATGTTATTGTAAGAAACAAAGTTCCATCTCTCTTTCTTGGGCAGAAGCATATTATCGTGGTGTTGTTGAAGCCAGCAAGGAAGCCCTGTGGCTTTGTCACATCTTGTCTGAATTTGGTCTTCATCAGCAGCATCCAACTACACTTTGGTGTGATAATCAGAGTGTCATCCAGCTATAAAAAGATCTAGTTTGGAATCAGCACATAAAACACATTGAGCTACACATACGCTTCATCAAAAATCTCATTCATGATCGTGTTCTTGAGTGCAGTATTGTTCAACCAATGATCAATTTGTTGATATCTTTACAAAGGCTCTCACAAAAGTGAAGTTTACCAAACTTCGATCTATGCTTGGAGTTCAAGAAATTTATCATTAAGGTGGGATAGGCTCTAATGCCTCCTTCCTTCTCCTATTGTATCACCTTTGTAAATCCTTCAATCCTATCCCAAGTTGTTCTTAAGGGGGGATGTTAGGATATTCTAACACATAGGAAATAGTCTCCTATTGTGTCACCTTTGTAAATCCTCAATCCTATCCCAAGTTGTTCTTAAGGGGGGATGTTAGGATATTCCGACACATAGGAAATAGTTAATTATAACTTGGTCTAGAGTAGATTTAGGTAAAGTGTGTTTCTTTACTATGTACATTTGTAACTTATAATCCAATGGTCACGATATGTAGTGATCCGACGGTTCACTCTCTCCTCGGTATTACCGACACTTGATTTAAGGCTTAGCACCCAATTCGTCCATGATCTCTTTTTAAACAGCATGGAGGGTCATTTGTTTGGTAACCATTTATAAGAGAAGCTTATGTAAAAAAAATTTCCTTATATTAATAAATTTCCCAGAGTGGCCGCATTGGATCAAGTCGTGGACCATTTCCCTCTTCGAGGGTTTTAACCACGTCAAATACTAGTGTACTGATATGTGATTGTTTGTGAGCGGTGACCTTTGGTGTTTGATCTAAGTAACTTACCCTGTAAATTCCTACAAGTACTTTGTTTGTAGCTTTAGATATCATATTTTATATGTTTTATTTTTTATGATTTATAGACTTGTAACACATTTTCGGAAAAATACTTTTTATTGTTTATAGGTAATCCTCAAGCTTTGGAGGGAGCCCTCAACAACTCCTAAAGATAAGTATCTCATTTCCCTTTAGTTATTGGATTCATGTACTTCTTTGAGTTTTGATTATATCAATACTAATCACCTTTCTCCCTCTATTGTCTTGATTAGGAATACATCTGCTATATTCTCAAGGTATATCAAGGAGGATCTCTCAAGAGAAGGTTTGTCAAGGAACAAAGGTATGTCTTAAAATATAATACATTGAATTATTTATATTAAAGGTTTATTCATTTGAAAGTCTATTACTAACATTGCTATGTATAGCTATATTGAATCATAATGATTCTTGATCTAGGTGATTCATCACTTGATAAATCTACCCACCCCACTCAGATTCTTAAGTCTTTTTGTAGAACCCTAGACAGGTTTTGGAAAACCCTAACCGAAGGGTATGCTAATGTGAATTTCTGGAACCCTAAAATGCCTAGGGATATTATGAAATGCAATTTGACGTTTTTTTTTATGATTTAATGTTTGATATTTCGGTATGATTATGAAAACCTAACTTATTAGGGTTGAATGATAAATTCCAAAATCCAAAACCTTTGAAGTTCTGGTAATGTTGGGTTTTCTATGTTTCTACATTGAAACCATAACTCATTAGGGTTTGGTGGAATGTGTAAGCAAGATCCTTATAATGTCTTAAAAATGATTTCCTTAGTATGTTTGTTTGTTGGTATGTCCTTTTTGGTCGAAACCCTAGCTTGCTCTAGGTCAGTGTATGTCTAATGTATTAATGTTTTCAGACATATGATATGCCTTTAAATGATAATGATTTCCTATATATGTGTGTTGACCTAGTTATTAATGGTCATAAGTCTCAAGGTTTAATATAAGTCCTTGTCAGTGATTCTAGGATGATGATATTTGGACATCTAGGGTTTTGTGGCTAAACCCCAATAGTAGTTAAACTATCCAGTACGTGCGATATAAAAATCTAAGATCTATTTATGTAATGATTTTTGAATTTGTGAGAAAGCGATTGCAGGGTTTTGAAGTTGAACCTTATTAGAAGTAAAAATATTTGATATGATGATTTGAGATTTATAAAATCTGAGTTTTGATTGGATTTTATGGTTGATTGAAAATCTAGGGTTTGCAACTAACTCTAGTGGAATATGGTCATATTAATGACTAAGATGTTATTTAATTTGATTGATTCTCTTGTTTGAAATCTAGGATTTGTATAAAAACCTAGTGGGAAGTCTAATACATATGACTTCTGAAAGTTATTAGATATTTTTCTTTTGACTTATTTTTAGGGATCACTATATGACATAAATAATATTTTGTCATCTTTAATTTTGACAATAGTTTCCAGGGTTTGTTATATGCTGTAGTAGGGTGTGTTGCACCTTTGAAAGAAACATTGAAACCCTATATAGAATGGAAGATGTTATGAAGTAGTCTAGGGTTTATGAAAAAGTACCTAGTAAAATGTTGAAGAGTATATGTCTCTTGTTTTGGTATCTGATATGTATAAAGTTGTAATGCTTCCGTGATTCTGATATGGATAAATTCATGCTTCTATACATTTCATTTTACTTTCTACCTAAGTTGTGTAGGTACACAATCTTCAATATGGTGAAGATGCTCGTTGATAAGCATGATGAGGATGATGGTAACTATGATGAAATGGTTGGAAGTCACAAAATATTCTACGATGATGAAAAGAAGAAGTTGATTTCCCTGAGGAAGCCTGCATAGAAGAGATCTCGCTAATATTAAGAGGGAGTTCAGATGAAGAGATGCTTCTTGGTTGAGAGGGATGGAATAACTTGGTTTTGACTAAAGAATGAATTTTGGAGGATATGTTGTTGCATGAAAAGTAGGAGAAGGAAAGTGTATGAAGAAAGAATCGTATTTAAAATATTTGGTTGATAGTCCTACTATGAAAATTTGAGAAGAAATATCAAGTTTTCTTAAAGACCCTAGAGGTTTGTATTTGTTTATGTACATGTGAAATTATATTATTTATTGGGGTTGTGTTTGTACAGGAAAATCTCTCAAAGGATTTGATAGCATGTTGGTTACTAATCAATTTTATTGGGAGATATTGGTCGTCCATGATCTGATCGATCAAGGAGTGTTGAGGCTTTGTGAGTGAAGTGTTTCCTAGGAGGAAATATGGCTGACACTTTGCGTTGATGAGTAGGTCCAAAATTAGGGAAAGGTGGCTTGGGTCATAGAGTTATGACCATTGATACGTACCTAGGTCCCTAGGTTGGTGGTTTACTTTTAGTAAGTAAACTTGATGGTACCTAAAGGGGATGAAAGCTTGAGTCCATAGTATTCCCACTCGGATATATTGCCATGTTCAAGAATCTAGTTTGTGGCATTGCGGTGCCTAAATTGTTGAGTGACCAGTGGATATATTGCCCTGGTCAGCGATCTAGTCCATGGAATTGTGGTGCCTAAAGTTCTTCAATTTTCATATAGTATGAGATATTCCATTATATATTTATATGATGAATACCATGGAAAATTTTAGGGGCTAATATTCGCAGGTGGGCTAATTTTCCATGGTTTTTCCAAAAAAAAATTCACCAATTTCCATTTTTTTTATAAAAGTGATTCGCCCAAATTTTACAATATAAAATAATTTTACCTTAAAAATCACCAACATTATATATATAATATAGATAATATCATTATAAATTTGAATAATTTTACAAATACATCAATAAACATTTTATAGTTTTCATATTAGGGACTAGTGAGATTCACCAATTTTTTAAACTTTAAAATAATTTTCCATCCTTAAAATTTTCCCTGATGAATACCTCCCTAGTTAAGATGGAGTGTTGGAAAATGTAACTAGGTTCAGTCTTCAAATAATGTACATGAGTCATATTGTAATTTACTTGTCAAAAGAATAAAGAAAAGAATTATTATTATTATTATTGTGACTTATTAAAGCATGGGTTCCATGCTTGGGTCACCATGTTTTAGAAGTCCATGTTGGGGAATTATAGGATTTATTTTGAGTTAATGGAGTCATTGCAATTTTAAAGAGACCCTTCTTGGGCTTTTGAATCATGTAAAAAGGTTTAATATTGAGTCAAATATAAATTATGTGACCTCCACACCAAGTTAGCCTAGAAGAGATAAATTTGGCTCATGTAGTTCCAAGAGACACCTATTCAACCACACTTGGTGATCTATATATGATATTACTTGAGGATTAAGTAAAATTTTCATGTGATTAATTAAGGTTTTTAAGCCTCTTATGTCAAATTTTTAATCACACAAACATGAATTAAAAACTTGGTTTTGGTAGAAAATGGGAGACAACATCACCATAATAGTAAACACAACACAACAAATGATGGAGGAGTTCACCCCTCCTGGGCTACATCTCCTGGTCCAAATTCCAATGGCTAGGCTTCTTTCATTATGCTCAAAACATGGTGTTTACATCAAGTTACAATGTTCAATGGCTTCAACATTATCTCCAATGGCTTCATACCTGTCAAAAACCCCTGTCTAGCCTCTTTCTGCTCCCAAAAAGGCCAAAAACTGCAAAAATTATGGTCTCCCCAATGTTCTTTTCTATTCGTTCTAAAAATTCCCCTTTTTTCGGCCCTAGGCGACAATTTGGTACCTTTTCAGTGTAGTGGGGTGAAATTTTGGCCCAGCACCAATGGGATTCCCACCAGCAAGGAGGAATTGTTGCCTCCTTAATCGCGCTGGTGAGTCCCACTATTTGCCCAAAAACGCGCCACGTCGCATAATAAGCATCGTTGATCTTGAAAATTTCCTATCAATTGGTTGACCTTGGTTCGCCAGCGGTGACCTGTGATTAAAATTGGGCTGGGTTAGTGAAACCCTGCCCCTGGTAGGTTCTGCTACCCTACATTGGTTCTCAGTCGGGTGGTTACATAACATTTAATTGCATGACATGTGAAATATCTCAACCTATCCACCGTGTAACATCACCGTAGCCCAAATAAAATTTTTCTCGTCCTAACTGTGGCATCATATGTGACTGTGGCATTAAACTGCATCATGTTAATGCTTTCAATTGTCTTCCTAATTGCCGAGATAACCTCCAAACTGGAAACGCATTGAAATTTGGTTTAACAATAAGGTTTGTGGGTTTGGCATATGGTTTACATGATTCAAATCTCCACCGATTGATATGTCCAAAACTTTGGTTATAAAACATAGATGTATCACATATATGTATTGTTGGCTGGGGTTAGCCCATAACCCTGGTCTGTGTATCGGGGTCGAGGGTTAACATCGGTCCCAACCCCCACTCACCAAATCATTAAACTTTATATCATGATGAATACCTATATCGTTAACAACCACATGTAGAGCAGGCGATTGGAGGTCATGTTGTGTTTTTGGAGGTTGGGAGTTCAACTTCCTTGGCTACTAGTCAAACTTTCCAAATTTTTGGTGGCCACTAGGAGGCCACGTGGTAGCTTGTGGTTGGCCCACGTGGTGCCTACTGGTTGGTCCACTTCAACTAACCTCATAACAAAGAGAAATTAACCAATTCTGAAGCCAATCAAATTGTCACAAGTGGTGAATAGTGAGTAGCCAAAGAAACACAGTCAGCATGTACAATGAGGGTCCATTTAGCAGTACAAATTGCTAACTATGTAGCCCTACACCCAAAGGCAAAACAAAAAATGTTTCCACAAATGAACATAACTTGATTGTAGGAGCATACAGTGTCGGTTTTGAGGGAAACGAGTTGCGTTGGATTTAGAACAATGATATCTACGTGGTCGTTTAGGTTTTGAACCATTCCAACAACTTTCAATTTTAAGCATTAACTTGATCCTCCAGATCATTACTCCCCACTGGAATATTTTGGACCTCCAAAATATATTTATCCATGAACAAATAGATGAGGGTTCAACTCCTTCACCCTTCCAGTCTCAATTCACTGAAATATTTTTGAATGCGACATTTCGATCTTTTCATGAAAACTAATCATTTTCCCTGGCTTTGGAGACCTTGACTTGTTGTGATAGATACCATATTGCTACAATTTCCCAGAATATGCAGAACAACAAACTTTCCTTCAAGGAACAAACAATATCCCTCCTCGCTCTTCAATCAAAAAAATCTTAAACAACTTCAAATTCTTCTCACCTTTAACACTTTCGACATGACGATGTTTAACATGTCTAGTCTTGCGCTTGGCTCGACCTTTGACCAAATGTGATCGCCATCGTCCCGTATCATCCCATTTAAAAGACAACACTTTGTGAAACCCACAAGAAGATATTTTGGACCCAATGTCCTCTTTGTAAAATTTCTTTGGAACTTTCTCTTTGACCTTTGCACTCTCTAGCACTGACATCTTGTTCATATCATTGTTCAACAATGATACATGCTTCTACAATTTTACCTCATCTTGTTTACCTCTTTTAGGAGGCAACATGTTGGACTCGTCAAACATATTATCACAACTATTAGAAACCTCAATGAAATCAGATTTTTCATTTGATGCATTTCCTTGAAAGGCCTCATTGACAACATATTCATGCTTGAACATTAACAAAGCAAAATTTTGACTAGAATTCGCAATTCTCTTCATTTGTCTAGCATTCATAAGAGACAAACTCATATTCTTACTATGTTCTCTAACAATGTACTCAATCCCATTCTTCAACAAGTGATACTTATTCTCATGGCGATGAAATATTTCTTTCCTATCATAAAGATATGGGCTTCCCAAAACTATACCACGAATATCAAGCGGAATTACATCACGTTCAACTTCATCAAGAAAGTTTTCAGTGATTGAAAATATGAGGATACACCACCTTGTAACTTGAAAATTTTCATTCTTACATACGCAGCCTAAAGGATAGGGTCTAGGATGTAGAATGCTCTCTAAATTTAACTTTTTGACAATTTCCTCTGAAATAATATTTTATTGTGAACCACTATCAAACATTGTGTCAATATTGGTATGTTTTGAAACAAATCTAATATGGAAAATCTCAATTCTTGTTTCTTCATCTAGAGTATCGGTAAGACAAATTGAAGAACCTATACATTATATGTCCTTACATTTCCATCCCATCACTGCAATATTTATTTCGTCTCTGAAATCAAAACCTAAATCATGTTGTATTTTTGTAGTTGTCTTCTCCTTCTCCTTGTTTTTCAACTTCTTGGTTCTCATTTCTGGATGAAGTTTCCATCAATGATCTTCATCTTGTCCATCTTTGGAACAATGTTTGCATGTGATTTTTTCTTTCTCCAACTTTATGGATGCATTCTTCTTACCTTTACCCTTGAACTTACCCTTTCCTTTCTCCCCAGACTCAAAGGTACTCTCAATTGTCTCATATGAAACATGCTTCCCTATTGCATCTAGATGTGTTTCCTGAACACAAGCTTCATATAAATTTGAAGGATTAAACATGAGAATAGTATGTCTTAGGTAACTATGAAAACCTCCAATGTATTTTAACAAAGTTTCTTGAGATCTAAAATCTACACCTAATATTAGTGTTGTTCTCCTAAATTCTTGAGCATAACTTTGAACACTTTGTCCTTTACCTTGCTTAAATTTTTTCCAGTCCATTATAGCCTTTTTCATGTATGCTAATGGATGAAATTTTTTTCTCAAGGTAGAAAAAAAATCGTTCCAAGAGGTTAAGACCTTACCATGTTTCTTCATGTCCTATTGATTTTTGGCTTCCCACCAAATAAGAGTTGCACTTCCCAATATTAGTGAATCAAGCTGAATCTTGGTGTCATCATCCTTGATTCTTTGTATCCTAAAATACACTTCAAGATGATGTGCCCAATTATCTAATATTTCAGCATTTACCTCTCCATCATACATAGGCAAATCAAACTTTATGTCAAGTTTTAGAAATGGATTTTTACCATGACCTTTTGGAGAATGTGGAGGTATTTGTGAAGGGATTGTTGTGGAAGAAGATGATGGTGAATATGGTGGAAATGATGGAGGTGAAGATAATGGTGGTGTCAAATGTAGTTTGTCACCATTCCCATTACCTTTTGGAGTCTTGTCTCCATCTCCTCCATCTCATTTAGAATACTTATCTCCCTTTGGAGGATTAGAGCTCTCACCTTGCAACCTTGTGTTTCTCTCTTCATAGAGTGTTGGGTATGTGTTATATTATTTCCATGATTAGTCGCACGCCTGGGGGGTTCACAAGGGAAGCGCTAGCCCCCCCTATCCAGAGGTTTGCATGGGGCGGGTAGCCCCCTGCGTGGGGTTCAAGGCAGCACCCGGGGAAAACTAATTTTTCCTTATTTTTCGGTGGGCGGTCCCGCCCATGGTTTTGTGCATGGGTTTGCACACAGTTTTGGGGAATGATGGTTTTTGGCCCCTCGTATTTTGTAGATTCGGTCAAGGGAACTACGGTTATGTTCTAATCCAGGGTTAATGGATTGGGGTTTATGAATGCTTCGTCATGTATATATAAGTGTTGTAACACTAAAAGGACTATAATGAAAAATCAAGCTAGTAGTCCCGATTTGGGATACAGGGGAAAAATCTCTGTGTATATATGTTTTATGTTTTATTCTCTCACTATTATTTATTTCCAGTTTTTAAGAATTCGTTTCTGGTTAAAACCTACATTTGGTACCAGAGCTCTTTCATCTTCAAGGGGATGCCTTTGCTGCTGAGGGGTTTTTTTCTTGGGTCTGTGGTAGACCCTGTTCATTGGGAGATCCGTGGGATCAATTACTACGGTGAAAGAATATGGCGAGTAGTGGAAATATATAGATCAAGAAATTTAATGGTCAGAGTTTTGAGTTGTGGAAGCTCAAGATGGAGGATCTGCTGGTGGATAAAGATCAATGGATCGCAGTAGATCTGGGTACTAAACCAATGACAATGTCAGATCAAGAATGGGCGAAGTTGAATCGGAAGGAAAATAGAAAAATATGGTTGTGTATCTCATATTCGGTATTGTTAATGTATCTGGGGAAGCTACGATGAAGACTTTGTGGGTCAAGTTAGGGACTCTGTACCAATCTAAGTCTTGTTGAACCTCAAAATTGTTCTTTCTCTGACACCCTTTTTCATTACTTCTTCCTACCTTTTCATAAATCCATAACTCTAATCAATGATAAATGACATATTTTATCTTAGAGAATGCATTTGAATGGTATCTATTTTATATTTTTATGATTCTTGTTATTTAAATGAATTTTTGTAACTCAACTACAAAATGTGTGCTATTCTACAGCTAATTGTTGTTTCCACAGCTACTCTGATGGTTTGATAGGTTTTGAGGTGTGAATGAAGGAATGAGTCACATGGGCATATTTGGAATGATCCACACATGGATCCCATCCTATCCACCTATTTGAATTCGATAGAAAAATGTTCCTATGCTCATGGTCAAAGTTCGATCAAAGGACGTGATCTGAGAATGAAGGACTCTCGATTTGCTCTGACATAACAAATCGAGAGTTAGCTACTTATATTTTTCTTCTGTGTTTCAATTATAATTTCCATCTGTGGGTGGAAATAACTCAAGACAATTACATTAAAATTTGTTTAAATAGCAGTCGTTTTGAAACTGGAAGACAATCTTAATTATTGTGAATGTTGTGTATGCCTTAAAAATATGCTTTTGATAATACGAAGACCATGTTAGTTTGTTCTAGATCCTTCTTGATGCATGCATAGTCTGCTAGGATTTCAACTCGATCTGCTGCAGAGGGCCCCTACACATAAAGGAGGTTTCATTAGTTGTTTTAGTTTTAATTTTATTAGCTTTGTTTTGTCAATTTGTAGTTAAATTTGCATTGCTTTGCAGTTGATTCTTAGATTAAATTGCTTATTGTTTCATAGATTAAATTCATGAACTATTTCTTAGAATTAGTTTTAAATTAACTTTGTAATCCTATGCTTATCAAAGCATCTCAAAAAAGTAGTGTCTCTATTTTCCAAAATTGGATTGTGTCTGAAGCATTGGAGCATAAAGTTATCTTAGTTTTCTAATACATGTTTTTACAACGCTTTCCTAGATTAAATTTCAATTAAATGTATAATCGAATGCTTGTTAAATCATCTCAGGAAGATGGCTTTGTCATTTTCCAAAATTGAATGATATTTGAGTATTTGGTCATACAGTAGTTATTTTCCATTTCACATGCTTTTTAATTGCTTTCTTAGATTAAATTTTCAATTAAATGTATAATCAGATGCTTGTTAAATCATCTCAAGAAGATGGCTTTGTCATTTTCCAAAATTGAATGATATTTGAGTATTTATTCATACAGTAGTTAGTTTCCTTTTACATGCTTTATAACTACTTTCTTAGATCAAGTTTACAATTTAAATGTATAATCATGTACTTAAATAATCATCTCAAGAAGGTTACTTTATCATCTTCCAATTGAATGATATGTGAAGTATTTGGTCATGCAGTAGATCATAGTTGTCTTTCAATTTCTTTGAATTTTCTTTCCATTTAGATTAGCATTGCCATTTCAACTATTAAATCATAGGATTTATGATTTCAATCCATGGAGTAGAATTATATTAAGATAGAATAGAATTTAATTCCATAATATCAAAGTCATTAGAATAAATGCTCTATTTTTAGACTAGGTTCTAACCATTCAAAGTTTGATTCATTTTTATGCAATTTTAAATAGTTAAAGAACATTTCCTTTTCTTCCTTCTTTCAAAATTAGTTTTTAACATTAAATTTCATTAGATTTAGTTGATCATCAAAATAGTTTTCATTCCTTAGATTAATTCCTTTAGAAATAAAGAAACAAAACCCCCAAAAACAATATAAAAGCATACACAACAAAGTAAGAAAGTAGGTTAACTAAGCACATATAGTGCACGACACTTCATCAGACTACTAATCTCGGTTGATAATTTATGATAGAAATTTAAGACATTAAATTGAATACACATTATGGCGTTTTTTCTGGGAAGTGTAATTAGGAAGCCTTATTTCTTACATAAAAAAAATGGCATGCAGAGAAAGAGATTCTAGGGGTAGATTCATAGCTAGAGGCAGGAGTTTGATTCCAACAACACCACTCACCCCACCTAGACCACGTAGTGCTACACCACCATCTCAAACTCATATTCCATATTTCATCAGACATAGACTCCCTGGAGTCTTAAGGTCAAAAATCCAACCAAGAGGATCTCCAACTTCATCCACTGAGGTAGTCTTAGATGAAGAAGATCCTAGATCTCCAACAGAAGGAGTAACCTTTTTCACCTCTATTGGAGAACTTATTCTAGCTGAAGAGTTAGAAATTCCTAGTGGAGAATAAGAAAAAGAAATTGTCTTCAATATCCCATTGATAGAAGAACCAAAGGAAGAGAAATTAACTTTACAGTTATAACCTTATATTAATTCTGAGGAATCTATAATGGTAGGTGAAGAAAATAGAAGAAATAGGGAAGATGATAATTCTTTTTTATTTCCTATAGTTGATGAGGATACAAATGCCACAATGAAAAATATTTCATCTTCCATTCTTCCAAATTTCCATGGATTAAAGAATGAATATCCTGAAACCTTTTTGTTTCAATTTGACGTTTTGTGAAGATCTTATGACTACTTACAACACTCAAAAATACTAAAGCTATTTCCTACAACACTTAAAGGAGCAGCTTTAAAATGGTTCATGGGTTTAATCACTCAATCTATTAGGACATGGAATGATATGAAAAGTACATTTTTACAAAGATATTTGGATTATTGCATACCCATTAATCGGAAGGATGAAGTATTCAAGGTGATGCAAAAAGAGGATGAGAATCTGGAAGAACTAATTGAAAGATTCAATTACAACATAAAAAGCGCTAGAATGATCAAGATACTTTAAACATTAGGGGAATTTTTAGGTATAAAATGGGCCTCCTAAGGAAATTATAAAATAATAGTGGAAATAATAAAATTAGATCTGATTACATCATCAAATTTTAGAGGGAAAAAAAGAAAAAACTACTTTTTCAAATCGTATTTTCAACTTATCTCCCGAAGTGTTTACTCAAATTTCGAGCCGGATTACTAGTTGGATGAAAAAATTAATTCTTCAGTCAAGGATTACCCATGTTGCATACTTTCAATGGACCCTGCTACGCAAGAAATGAGAAATAAATGAAAAACGTGATTGCAATTACTTTTTTCATGTATTTCTCGTTTTTCGCAGGGTCCATCAAAAGTATGAAACATGAGTACTTCGTGGATGAGGAATTAAATTTTGCATCCAACGAGTACTCCCGCTCGAAATTTGAGTAAAAATTGTGGGAGATAAGTTGAAAATATGACTTGAAAAAATAGTTTTATTATTTTATTATTTTTAAATATTTTTACCCTTTCACTTAAAAAATGGTGAATCATCCCCCATGGTTGACATCATCATCTTGAATCCTAATGGTTCTTATAAATTTTATTTTGGTTGTACACTTTTCTTAGGAGGCCCATTTTAGACCTCGAAATTCCCCTAATGAGCTCTCTTGTTAAAAGCCATTAGAGATGAATGGATAGACATTCTCAACACAATGGGGAAGGGAGACATCTCTCAACTCACATTATCTGAAATTGGTGAATTATGCATTCATCTCTCAAGAGGAAAATAGAGAGTTGGGAAAAACACAAGTGATCCTATTCTCTCTAGAGTGAATAAATCTGCAAGAGGAACAGTAAGTAGGGCAGAAATTGGAAGTATGCTTGATGAATTTAATACAGATATCTTAGGGAGTCTTAGAGAACAGATAGACACCCTTAAATTACAAAACAATAGAAAGTTGAAACTGATGCCTTAGCTATTTTCTTTCCTAAATACAGAAAGAAGCATGCCTTAAGAGAATGTCCTCCTGACTTAAAATTCATAGAGACCTGTGTTATTTGCTCATAAAATCATGAAACTAAAAGTTTCCCTTCTATTCCAGGTCTTAAGGTTATTTTCCAAGAAGAAGTAACTTAAAATCCAGTAGAACCTCTTTGCTTTGTCTCTAGAAGACCATGGCAGGGGCCACAAACCCAAGTTTTTAACAACCAAATGTATACTCAGCCCCCACCAAATAATTGGAATTCTTGGCAGCAAGGGATGCAAAATCCCTATGGTATATATTCTCAATACTACCAATATCCACAATCTTATCCAAACTATCATCCCCAACAATTTCCACAACAAAATCAATAACCCCAACTCCAAAATCAAAACCCACAACTTTCATTACCATTTCCACAAAGACCAAACAAACTACCTACCCAGCCATTTCCAAACCCAAATAATAAAAATTCTCAAAATGCTTACAACATAGAAAGACAAAAATTTCCAACTTACATGATTACTCCACTAGATCTTAATGATGTTCAAATTAGATCTCGTAGAATATTAGAAAGGAAAAAACCTTCTGTTGTTATTCGAGAACAAGATGATTTTGATGAAGAAATTTCTCTACAGCAAAATAAAAGTTCTGAAGTAGGGACATCTCTTCAACATAACCAGAATACTGAAAATGAAAAACAAGAAAATCCAATAAACTCAACTCCTAGCAACCATCAATATCTATCTATAACCCTCCTTTTCTTGAAATATTACAAGTTGATAGAGGGGTAGAAAAACAAATAATGTTGCCCAATTATGATTTTCTAGATGAATTGACAATGTTGGTATCGAAATTCCTTTGCTACAAGCCATTAAAGGGATTTCAATTCTAGCCAAAATAATAAGAGAGTTTAGCATAAAGAAATCACGGAGAAAAACAAAAGAAATAAAAATAATTCAATTAGTAGGAAAAATTACAGACATTATGATGGGAAAAATTGCCATACAAAAATATTTAGATCCAAGAAGTTCAGTTGTAAAAACACACATCAATGGTATTGAAATTCCAAATACATTGATTGACATAGGAGCAACCATAAACATCATGAGCAAAAAAACCATGGAATAACTCAAGCTTCCAAAACTTTAGTATACACCTACATCACTGCAACTAGCAGACAGACCAGTAATCAAGCCAGATGGTGTATTAGAAGACATCTCAATATCCTTAGACTCTTCAGAGTATCCGGTTGATTTTATGATTTTAACTCCCAAGAAAAATCTAGGAGGACATCCACTAATATTAGGAAGACCTTGGTTGGCTACAGTTGATGCTTTCATTAGTTTTAGATCTCGTGACATGTACATTTCTGATGGTAATTCAACAAAGAAATTCAATTTATATCCTCCAGCAAGAACAATCACAGAAATAGAAAATGAAGAATGGATTGATGATGACAATGATATACAACCTCTATTTACTATTTATTGTATTAGTGAAGAGAGTCAAATCTTAAATTCAATAGAAAACTTTGAATCATCTTCAGAATATGAAAATAATCATAGTTTTCAAGAACAATGCAATATTGAATACTTACTGGTCAAGACAAGCTTTTGGAACAACCACTAGTAGTAATAAATTTCATTGTACTTGGTAAAGGCTTTCACTTCCATTTTCAATATTTCCATGGGCCTTAGAGATTTGCAAGCCCATTTTAATAAAGAGAGTTAGAAATCATACCTTTGATACTATTGAAAATCTTCTAGTATAAGTTGGCTAGTTCATAACTTTATTTAAAATAATGAGAGTAGAAAAACATGCTTTCTCAACTAGGGCCTTTTCTTCATACAACAAAATAAGAGATCACCATAATGTATGCTACTTAAAATGAAGTGTCATGTAGCTCCATACCTATGTTTATGTTTTATACCTCTATACCTATCTTGTAAAAACATTAAATATGGTTGAATATGAGTTAGCTATGAAATAATCCCACCTTTGTATTAATTATGAGATAGAGTAATTAAGAATGTGAGAAGGCTATGGCATGGGCCATAAATATGTTGGAATTTATAGGGTAAGTTCCTTATATCAAACACCAAAGGTCACCGCTCACAAACAGATCACAAATCAGTACATCAATATTTGACATGGTTAAAACCCTCGAAGAGGGAAACAGTCTATAGAAATTATAAAAAAAGCATGTATATCATGGATTCACCCAAGCTAAAAATGTACTAAATTTAAATACTGATTCGCTTCTACAAATATTTTGTGGAATTAAATACACAATCACCAATCACATGAAGTAAAGAAGAATCAAATCACACACAACATAGATAATTTCCCAGGGAAAGCTTGCTGCTAAAAACCCCACTATATTCTATTGTATATTCAACATGGATCATGAAACAAATACAATTTCTTCTCTTCTCACAACAATCTCCAACACTCAGCTATCTGTCTCACACTTTCCTCATAGAAAACTGACCAATACTTAGTCAATTTCCAGCCTCCTAATAGCCTAACTTGCTTGCACAATCCCTGATGGATGTAATCCCTAAAAGATAGGAATTATGGCCTTCCTTGACTACGCAAGTATCATGGGCACTCTAATGGGTGTTTGGTTGCATGTGTGCAACCCAATAATCCTACAACTGATAGTCAACTTCCCTTTCACGTAGATCTCAACTGGGTCTCCACTAGATCTGACATGCATGCAGCTAATAATAGTAAATCCTCAGTTGCATGTGGGATCAATTATTGTGAATTAATTAATATTTAATTCACTTGATCTCTCACTAGTGTATCAAGCAGTTACAACTAGCACAACTTATTTTAACTCACTTAACTGAGTTAAACTGATTACAACATGCATTAACTAATGCACCACTGCACTTCGAACTCTGTTAGAACTAGAATTACTCTGCATGCCTCACCAACTACCTCTAACTCGAAATCCACTAGCTAACTAAGTTTATCACTCTTAGTTAACTATTAGAAGTTATTTTGAGATTTAGATTACAGTTTATTTTCC
Organism: Pinus albicaulis; assembly: GCA_034641835.2. Classification (NCBI taxonomy): domain Eukaryota; kingdom Viridiplantae; phylum Streptophyta; class Pinopsida; order Pinales; family Pinaceae; genus Pinus; species Pinus albicaulis. Next base: position 458,205,933 of record CM076575.1, on the reverse strand, counting down.
ATTCTGATTAAGGGATAACTAAAAATAAACATGCACCAAAAATAGCACTAGGGGACCCACCCTAGTGTAGGTGCTTAATGCACTAGGCGTGGGTGCTGAAATTTTCTTCTTGAATATCAATGCTCCCTCTCAACAAGAAAGGTATTATCCTTAACCTTGATCTTGTCTCTATGGTATTCGAATTTTCTCCTGGTGAGCACCTTCGTCAGAATATCTGCATCCTGATCTTTCATGGGAATGTACTGAAGCAACATTATTATTCTCTGCACACAATCTCTGAGATGATGGTACCAGGTATTTATGTGCTTGGACCTATCATGAAACACATGATTAATCGAGAGTTTAATTCAGCTCTGATTATCACAATGAATCACTGTCGGATCCATCTGAGAACCAAACAAATCAACCAAGGTATTCCTCATCCAGATAGCCTCCCATGTGGCTTGAATTGCTACCATGTATTTTGCTTCCGCTAAACTGAGTGCCACGGATCGTTGCTTCCTGATGTTCCAAGAAACTGTTGTCAATCCAATGCTAAATATCCCTCCTGATGTGATATTTCTTTCTGATGGAATGCCTGCCCAATCTGCATCCGTGAAGCCTTGAAGCTTCACTCCCTTTATCAGTATGTACCATAGACCATACTTTGATGTGCCCCTCGGGTATCTTAGGACATGCTTCCTTGCCTTCCAAAAGAGCTTGGTAGGCTTAACCATAGCTTGACTTAGCTGGTTAACTGCATAGAAAATGTCTGGTCTCGTGTTCACCAAATACGTTAGTGAACCCACTAACTTCCTGTAGACAGTAGCATCCACTACCTCTCCAAAAGTAGCATCCTCTTTCCTCCAATTTCCTGGAAGAGGAGTATCCATGGGTTTGTAGCTCTCCATGTTAAACTTACCCAGTATCTCCTTTGCATACTTGAATTGAGACACAAAAATTTCACCATCTCACTGCCATATTTCCAATCTAAGGAAATAATGAAGGAGTCCCATGTCCTTCATTTCGAACTCCCTTGCAAGATCCTCCTTGCATGAGTGTATTAGCTGCTCATCACCAGTCAAAATTAAATCATCAACATAAATAACAATGATCAATAGCTTGCCCTCAACCACAATCTAGTACAGGTTTGAATCTGCTTCACTTTTGGTGAAGTCCAGTCCGGTGAAATAGTGTCTATCTGAGTGTACCAAGCACGGGGTGCTTGCTTCAGCCCATACAATGCTCTCTTTATTTAGCACACATGCGACTCACTGTTGAATATCTCAAAACCTTTAGGCTGATCTATGTACACCTCTTCCCCAATGATCCCATTGAGAAATGCAGTATTCACATCCATCTTATGAATGCGCTAGCCCATCTGCGTTGAGAGTGCAAGGATGGATCTTATTGAAGAGTACCTTGCAACAGGTGCAAAGGTCTCATCGTAATCAATCCCATCGATCTGTGAGAATTCCTAGGCCATAAATCTGGCCTTGTATTTCACAACTGATTTGTCGACTAGTCTTGAGACAATCTCCCATGCATTTTTCTTGACAATGGAGTCATACTCCTCCAACATTGCATCAACCCAAGTCGGTTGTTGCACTACTTCCCGAAAGGAAGATGGTTGAGTCACGATACTTTTTCTCATAAGAGCCATGTATCCAGTAAATTGGTCAGGAGACTATCTTTGTTTGCACTATGAAGTAGGGGCTCCTACATTCTGTGCAACACCAAGTCTCCATCTATCAGCTTATGTGGTGCGCCTTCTGCCATTTCTGATGGATGGCTTTGCATGAGTGTTTTCCTCCACTCCATGGTCCTCTGCATGTGGCTGATCCACATCTTGAGGCTCATCCTTGGGAACCAACAATTCCTCCTCTGCATGCAAGTCCAACTCCCTCTCAAGGGACAACCGCATGGATTTCTCCTCATCAAATTTTATATCACATCACATAACATTCATTCTATTGTTTGAAAAATACACATGATAATTACGAGGTGTTTCACTGTACCCCACAAAAATCCAAATCTCAGTTGTCGGTTCCAGCTTCTTCCTGGCGTCTTTGGTCACATGCACATAAATAGATGAGCCAAAAAATTTAAAGTGTGAAACATTAGGTTTCTTACCAATGAAATCCTCTTCAGGTGTACTTATGCAAAGTATCCTATGAGGACAACGGTTCTACACATATACCGCTGTGTTGCATGCCTCCGCCCACATATGCAACAGTAGGCCTTGATCATGCAACATCGCTCGTGCTGCACCCACGGTCATTCTGTTCTTTCTTTCAGCGACCCCATTTTGTTGTGGGTTATGAGGTGCTATCACTTCTCTTTGAATTCCTTCTTTGTTGCATAAGTTCTTGAATTCGTTACAGATGTATTCTCCACCATTATCGCTCCTAAGAGCCTTCACTTGCTTCCCCGACTCTTTCTCCACTAGTGCCTTAAACTCAAGAAATTTAGAGAATGTCTGATCTTTCTTCTGCATGAAGAAGATCCAACACTTATGAGAAAATTTATCAACAAATATTACATAGTACTTATGTTTTTTTGTCGAAGCAACAGAGAATGGTCCACACACGTCTGTATGAACTCTCTCAAGGATCCCGGAAGCTCGGTTCTCCTTCTCATGAAAGGTGGCCTTTACATACTTCCCCATGGTACACCCCTTGCATGTATCTAATTGAGCAAGTGTTCCCATTGGAAATCTAGTAGAAATCTGTTGCATGAATTTCAAGGCTCCATGATGAAGATGGCCCAATCTCATGTGTCATAATTTTCCCTCATCCCATCTCACCACTTTGTCCGCCTTGCCCATAATTGTTGCGCAACCATCTACCTCCAGCTTGTAGATATTATTAACTTAAATTCCTATCCTCCTAGCTTGTCCTGTTGTTTTATGTTGCAGGAAATATTTTCCTTCACTAAAAACAACATCATAGCCTCTATCCTCCAACATTGCAACTGAGACTAAATTTTTCTTCAAACTCGGTACATGCATTACATATTTTAATTGAAATGGTTTACCTGAATGTCTCTGAAAGGTAATAGTACCAATCCTGGTAGCACTGTACCACCCATCATCCCCCATTTCAATATGCATCTAGAGATCCTTCTCCTCCAAGTCACTGAAAAAGTTCCTTGTCTCCTGTCATGTGAAAGGAAGCGCCACTATCCAAATACCACACAGATTCCAATGCACTTGTCACCATGCATGAAATCAATGAGAATTCAAGCTAAAATTGGGAGGCAAGGGCCTCACAAGCTCCAGATCTAGTAGCCTTATTTTTCTTCTTCTTTTGTGGATAGTTAGTAGCAAAATGCCCATGTTCGTGACAGTGAAAACACTTTAGCTTGGACATGTCCTGTTTCTTGCTATTATTGGACTCGGATTTGGAATGGAATTTCTTCCCCTTCCCCTTCTTCTCCTTGGTAGCCAAAGCACAATATTCTTTATCCTCATGCTTAGATGAAGATCCATCTCTGGTGTCTTGTGAACTCCTCCTGCACCAAATCCGACCACAGTCGTTCCAAATCTGGCGAATTTTTCCCGTCCATTTACAGAGTCTTCATAATTGTGCCAACTCTTAGGAAGTCCTAGGAGAGCCAAGCTCACCAAATCATCATCAACGACTGTTATTCCAACACTCCCTAGTTCATCCCGACATTTGACAAACTTTGTCAGATATTTTGGAAAGGTGTCGCCCTTTTCCATGTTGATCTTCCTGAGTTTATCTTTGAGCGCCAATTTCCTATGGTCACTGCTGCTTTGGAATAGATCCGTCAAGGCCTTCCATATTTCATATGGTGTGGCTTTCCCATGGAGGCTTGAGACAATCTGCTCTCGTACTCCCTCCAACATGATCCTCCTTGCCTTTGCCACTTTCTTTTGTCATGCATTAAGATTTGCAACATCTATCACAACGGGTTTAGGAATGTCATTTTCGATGAATTCCTTCAAGCCATTATCTTTGAGTACTACCTCCATCATGTCCTTCCAAGAAATATAGTTTGAGCTACCCTCGAGTGCATACTCCAACCTCAAGCCATTGAAATCCATTTCGATCCAAAATCAACTGTAGCACCAAGAAAGTCTTTCTGCAAATTCAAATTCTATCCAGTCACAAACTCGGCTCCTGCTTCACTTCTACAATTTCATGTGCTTTGATACCATGTAGAAATTATACAACAAGCATGTATATCATTGATTCACCCGATCTAAAACGTACTAAAGTTAAATACTAAATCGCTTCTACAAATATTTTGCAGAATTAAAAACGCAATCGGAGTTAGATTATTGGTTAGCTGTAATATTTAATTTTTATTACATTTTTTACTAAACTAATAAATTTTATTAGTTATTATTATTGATGATGGTGATGATGATGGTTAATGTTCACTTAGACCAAACTTTGGTCTGTCAGACCTAAAGAAACGAATTATTTAGTTCATTTTAAAATTGCACTCCTATGCTCAAAGAGCTTGGAGAGAAGTGTCCTGAGCTCATTATAATTTTGACATGTTAAAAGGCTAGGAAGGTCGGTATTGCAACAAAGATTATGAAACTGAGATCTAATGTGAGTGGACGCAGGGCACTCTAAGAGGAAGTGATTTTAATCCTCAATGTTCATATTCTCATAGAGATGGCAGATCCTTTCCACCCATGGTGTTTTAGGAACTTCCCAACGATCTGTTTCGCTATGGAGCTCATGAGAGTTCGTTCTTATCTTGGCTATATTAATTTTTTTCTTTGATCTAGTTAAAACAAAGAGATATTTTTTATCTTCTAGAGTAGGGTTGATGACCTCCTTGTAATATCTTAATTTTCTTTTAGCCTCTAAATCTTTCTCACACCATATTTTCTCTTTAAACTTAGAAGTAACAATATTTTTAAACGGTTATTAATATTTTACAATGCAACATTTTCGTCGATCTCCCAATGGTTTAACTAGGCCCTAGTATCTTTATACCAACCTCGTTTGGCCCTTAGGTGGTTTTGGCTAGAATTTAAAGCTAGCTTAGGAAGTTTGTGGTACCCCATGTTATTGATTTTGGGCTTGTACGACAGGAGCCTAGTCATAGCTAGGCTCTCGATAGGGGAAAGACCCACTTCTTTAAGGAGAATAGGATAGGGTGTATTGATTTAATTTTGAGGTTATACGTTATAAAACGCTTCTGGATTTGCTCAATATTTCTCCAGGATTCTCTAGAGATGTTGCAACCCCAAACCTCACATTCATACAAGATAACAAGAGTGACTAACGTTTCAAAGAGGAGCTTCTTTTAATCCCACATCACAAGGTTTGCTGCTTTACAATTATTTTCAAGACCAAAATAAGCTTTCCACCCTCCATTAATCCTTTTCTCAATGTTATAGTTCCAGTTGAGCTTGTGATGAATATCAATTCCTAGGTACTTGTAAGAAGACAATTCCTCTAAGTTGCTATTGTCATACACAAAATTAGCGTAAGTGTCCTTCTTGGATTTGATAATCATAACTTTTGTTTTGTCAGTGTTAACAGTCATACCCATGGTAGAGCAGAAATCCTTAAGAAGTCTTAGTTGCTTATCAAGATTAGATGGACACCTTGCCAGAAGAAAAATATCGTCATCATAGAGAAGAAGGATGATGACTATTACAGCTAGGATCATGCCAACACGGCCCGCTTCCTCTAAACAACCTTCTAGCTTGTTGATGTAAATGCCAAAAAGGGTAGGGAAGAGGAGGAAACCTTGTTTAACTCTGATATTACACTTAATATCTTTCGACCACCCCTCATTTCTCTTAAACTTGGCAATGAAATTCTCGTATAACCTTATTGCGGCAGCTCTCAACTTGAAAGGAACCTTTAGCTCTTCTAATCTATTCCATAGGTTATTTCTAGGTACCGTATCGAAAGCCTTTCTAAAGCGCACAAAGCAACAAAAGAGATTGGATTTATCATTATGACATTCCTCCACAATGATCCTAAGCGTAACAAGATGGTCCATTGTTGAGTGTTATCTTCTAAAATCCGCTTCCTTTAGCCCGCTTACCTTCACTTTCAAGCCATATGCTCATCTTCTTTTCCAAAATAATACCATATAACTTGGCTAAGAGAGGGCTAATCATAATTGTCCGATAATTAGAGGGGTCATTTGTATCCCCACTTTTAAAAATAGGAATAATGAGGCTCTAATTCCATGGTTTGGGGAACCCTTGCTTGATTGCTTGATTGAAAAGCTTGTGGATGTGAGGGATGAGTACAAGTCCTCCAATTTTAAAAATAATTATCTTCAAACTTATCTCCCACTTTGTTATAACCAAAAATAATTTGATGATAAAAAACTTGCATAAACATCATCATCTTGTCCTAATGATGAGCCACACTAGCTGGTTCGAAACACGTCGGCAAAAATTCCCTACATGTGATTTTCACTGAAAGAATTTCTTACACAACTTGCATAAAACTTAAAACGAAAGTCACAATAACAAATAACCCAATAACCCTCATCAATTTTCCACTTTACAAACATAATAAATTTGAAATTTAGTCCTCATCCTCATTCAATCCCTCAATTAGGCGTGGTCTACCTACTTCCCAAATTTGTTTGGATGGCAGTTTTCTTGTTTTTGGTAAAATATATCTCAAAAAATTAGAATGCTAGAGTATTTGAATGGTTTTTATGGTAGAAATAGATTCAGCACCATTAAAAAAAAACTCTATACACTCAAAATCTAAAATTTAACAACTATAATCCAAATTTTCAAAAATTTATATCAAATTTTATCATAATATTGTCAAAATTTATATTATTTTTAAAATTAATTTATAAATTTTTTAAACTATCCTATTAAAATATTAATTAAAAAAACAGGACTGCAAACATCATATCAGACCGTATCAACATCACAGAATCAACGGTGCCGTAAATGGGGGGATTGCATACAGTGTTGTTTTTGTGATGTTTTCATAGACAACACAAAATCCAATGACGTCTATGAAAACAAAATGTATGTGAATGATTGGAAACATACAGAGCTAAATACAAAGGGAAAAATGTCTGTTGCAATGATTGAAGAAATGGAATCAGATGAAACTACAATATCATCCGATGGTGAACGAGTTTCTGATCTTGTTAGAGAAGGTAACATTTGAATTACTTTTTAATGATTTAAAGATGTACAAATTTAAATTTAAATATGCATAATTAAATGTTAAATTTATTTTATTGTGCAGGAGATGTTTTTGCTGTAATTGCACCTATTGACAACGATGAAAATGTGAAGTATTATTTGATGCGTTGCACTGAACAAAAAATGAAATTATTACAAGACTATAATGATCACGGATTTCGGTATGACAAAGGGTCTATTATACTGAAAGGTTATTTTTTCAAACAAACTCGTCAAAGTGAAGACTTTGTTTACTTCGAAGACTATGAACCTGATTCCATAAGTTGTCAATATAGTCACTTGGTGTGTGCGGCACGCATAAAGTTGATAGAAGTTCAATCAAAGAAAAAATCAAAAATTAAGAAATGGAAAATGTCAAAATCCGATCATGAACGGATTATTGAGGATGGAATTCCATTAGAATTTTTTTGAGTGAAGTGTCCAACAATTTTTTATCTTTGGATTAAATATGTTTTAGACCTTTCAGTACTCAACTAAAAATTGAGCTGCTTATGTTATTTGTGGTTTGCAAATGTTACAAATTGTTTGGGTACAAGCACGTGCTCTAGTATCAACTGAAAGTAGTTTTTCTATACCTGTGCATTGATTAAAAATGTTATATATATATATATATATTCTAGAATGAAATTAATTGTTCTTGTATATTAATTGTTCTTGTATATGTTCTCCGACCATATGGTACAAATTATTTCACTTTATTTTGTAAAGTCAGATTCGGTCCCCATATGGACTAGCCTCCAAGGGACGAGATAACAAGTGGTTGTCCCCACTTGCCCGAATCTCGGCTTTTAAGTACAATTTTACTGTTTATGTCAAGCATCTTACATGATGTCCTAGCCAAAGATAGATTCTCTTTGTTTCAAGTTTCTAGTAAAAGTTGTCACCGAATGACCTGCTCGAACTCTTGTAGTAAACACCATACCTCATCTCTCTTGCTCTCCAATATTATTAGGTTTAATTATTATAACACAAAAATCGTTCTACATTGTCAATAATTTTTTGCGCTTACACTAAAACCAATGAACACTTTTAATCCAATGTCTTTACAAGTAATGTACCATCATACATGCAATTATATCAAATTAGAAATCAACATATACAATGAAATCAATGGGGATTATCTTGTTGCAAGTAACATAATTTCAATTTACCATATGTGCAAATGTAAGTTGAAACCATCCAAAACTTTAAGTTGTAAATTGAAACCATCCAAAACTTTAAGTTTTAAAACCCTTTTGATTATATATTGTGCATCATTAAAACATTTAACATTTAAAATTCATTAAATATCACATGCAAAAGTCAAGAACATGGAAGATAAGATCAAGAGGGACTTTCTTGATCGATTTGTTCTATGGAGCTTCATGAGAAGAAATATGTGAAAAGCACTGTTAAGCCATGCCAATTATAATTCACCAACTCTGCACAAACATTTAACAAATTAAATATCACATGCCAAAGTCGTTTCAAGTTTCCGGTAAAAGTTGTCACCGAATGACCTACTAGGATATTATAAATACTAACTTTGTAAGATCATTTGGCATTTAGAAAAATTCGAAAGTCTTAGACTGTCAATCAATTTAAAGTATCATTCACCCTAGGGAGTGTAAAATATTCAATGTAGGTTGGTGACGATGCTCACTCCTAACTTGAAGCAACGCCAATGACCAATTCTTTAATGAATTCCAATGCACTAGACCAAAGTTGGTTCAACCTACTTGGTTTTTCACGCAAGAAATTCCAAGGATGGAATTTCTAGACAAACTGCTGAAATTGAAAAGCTTGACATGGAGATACGACAAGGTGAACAAAGACTTCGGGAACTCTTTATGGAAAGGGCTCACTTGAAGGAAATAAGCACCACGTTGCAGGGTAAAGTCAAGAACATGGAAGATAAGATCAAGAGGGACTTTCTTGATCCAAAACCTATTGGTTTGAAGAAAGAAAATGCATGTGTTGGCACACTTGGAAAAGAAGACGACCACACTAAGAGGATTGGTGCACTTCGTTTGGAAGGAGTCAATATATGTCGTATTGGAGCAATTAGATAGAATTCGAAAAGGAAAGAGCTTGAACCAATTCAAGCAAACCCAGGATTGAATTGTTCTATGGAGCTTTATGAGAAGAGATATGTGAAAAGCACTGTTAAGCCAAGGGCTAGTTCGAAAGACATATTGGAAGAGGAAATGTTGAAGAAGATTGCGAAAGTAAGGCGCAAGACAAGGAGGAATGATGATGAAAGTTCCTTGGACTTGAGATTCATGTCTACAACCGTACATGGGAAAAAGTTTTCTGCTTTGATAGACACGAGGGCTACCCATAGCTTCCTAAGTCGAAAGGCAGCTTCATCTCTTAGAAAGAGGAAGGTTAGCATCGAGAAAGAGTTGAGTGCTTTCAAGGCAGTCAACTCGAGGATGAAAGCAGTGACTGGTGTCATGAAAGGCACACATGTGAGAGTAGGGTCATGGTTTGGAAAGATAGAATTAAGAGTCATTGACATGGATGATCATTCTATTATGGACCATAGATAGATAAACCATTTAAATATTTAGCTCAAACTCTTGTAGTAAACACCATACCTCAAGTCTCTCTTGCTCTCCAATATTATTAGGTTTAATTATTATAACACAAAAATCATTCTACATTGTCAATAATTTTTTGCGCTTACATTGAAATCAATGAACACTATTAATCCAATGACTTTACAAGTAATGTACCATCATATGTATGCAATTATATCAAATCAGAAATCAACATATTCTGTAATGAAATCAATGGGGATTGTCTTGTTACAAGTAACATTTCAATTTACCACATGTGCAAATGTAGGTTCACATTCTATCATTCATGTAGTTTTAAAAACTTGAGATACCATGCCAATTATAATTCAGCTATCCAACAAAAAAATTTAACATTAAATATCACATGCCATGCCAATTATAATTCAACTATCCAACAAAAATATTTAACATTAAATATCACATGTCAAATGTAATTCAGATGACAACATTACTTCACATTCACATGCCAAAAGTACTAAAACCATCCAAAAAACATTGAAATCAATGAACACTATTAATCCAATGACTTTACAAGTAATGTACCATCATACATGCAATTATATCAAATCAGAAATCAACATATACTGTAATGAAATCAATGGGAATTGTCTTGTTACAAGGAACATTTCAATTTACCACATGTGCAAATGTAGGTTCACATTCTATCATTCAAGTAGTTTTAAAAACTTCAGATGGCATGCCAATTATAATTCAACTAGATCCAACAAAAACATTCAACATTAAATATCACATGCCATGCCAATTATAATTCAACTATCCAACAAAAATATCACATGCCAAAAGTACTATTTAACCATCCAAAGAACACTGAAATCAATGAACACTATTAATCCAATGACTTTACAAGTAATGTACCATCATATGTATGCAATTATATCAAATCAGAAATCAACATATCCTGTAATGAAATCAATGGGGATTGTCTTGTTACAAGTAACATTTCAATTTACCACATGTGCAAATGTAAGTTCACATTCCATCATTCATGTAGTTTTAAAGACTTCAGATGCCATGCCAATTATAATTCAAATATCTAACAAAAACATTTAACATTAAATATCACATGCCATGCCATTCCATTTAACATTAAATATCACATGCCATGCCATACATTTTTTTTAGATTAATGTACACATACAAATAAATGTATACATGTACATACACATGTATTTATTACAAATTGTACACATGTATATGTAAATATAATTTCAAACCCTAAGGTCACTAACACATACCGTTCCGGTGCCCTCTTCCTCATGAAAAATTAGGTCTTGCAGACCATTGCGACAATTTATTGCGTATATTCGGAGATCTTCAACATTCATGTTGTAAATCTCTTCATCTGTATGATAAACAAAATTGACACGTGCATTTTCACGTGCTCTTTGTCTATTTAAGCCAATATTGACTCCACTCAATCCGCTATGAACATTTTCGATCATAACATCTCTTGCTTCACGACTTATTTGAGAAGTCGCATCCATCTCTGATCGCGGGGTTTCGACTCGAGACGGTCGACTCACCAATGGCGGCTCAGGGCGAGGCAACTCCACATCTCTCTTAGCGCCCTTACGTTGATATAATCGACCTCTCCCCGGGCCAAAAAATTCTGAAGGAAGATCATTGTAGTCGGGTTTCATACCCAAAAAAAATTCTGCATAAAACATTTGTGCAAAATAAAGAGGAACCTCATCGTTCCATGGAAGCCTTCCAAAGGCCGCAAGATGTCGACTATACAAATATTTTGCTTTGTCTGGGTGCTTGAAATACTGCACCTTCAACATCTTTTTTTTAGCCCTTCCTTATAATTAAACATTGACTTAGCATCATCTCTTGAAACTCTTTTTTTTATGTCCTGCCATTTATCGGGACCTATCACTGTTTCTCTTCTCTTTCTCATCACTTCTACAAACGAATCAGTGGTTGGCCCCAAATATTTGTACACTTTTACCATTTCACTCAATTAATGTGTAACTATCTGTAGGCTTTGTCTACTCTCAGCAGGTAGAGTCAAATCCTGGAGATCTCTCTGCAATTTTGCATAAAGGCTTTGACACCTTTGTAAGGTGCATTCCGCCATGTTCGTTTCCCATGGTATATCAGTAATCTCAGCCGGATAAGTTGTGCTAGGTTGAAAGCCTTCTTCTTCAATGTAGCGCGCTACCCTGCGTCTTTTTTGACCACTAGCTCGAACATTTTCAGCCTCTGCATCAATATATATAAAATTTCATATATTAGAAAAAACACGTGTAAAAAAAGTTGTAAAAATTTAATGAAAAAATATTGAAATTGATGGCAACCTTGATGTTGTTGGTTAACATCATCTCCAACATGACCTTGCTGAGAACCAGCCCCAGAATGATGCTGCTGAGAACCAGACCCACAGTGACCCTGTTGAGAACCAGCAGCCGTTGATTGCTGGCCTTCGGGGGAATAAATATCACCCCCTTCCCGCACCCTGCTACCTCGACCGGTTGAACCTTGGCCACGCTCCATGGATGGGGTAGAAAGCCTTCTCCTCTTGCCTCCTAAAAATTAAAATATGAAACTTATTAACAACTAATTTCACTCACAAAGTTAATAAAAAAATCAATTCCATACGTACACACATGTATGGAGATTTAAGATTATATTTAAATACCGTGAACATCCTCCAATCCCTGAGCCTCCATATGGGATTCGGCCGATCTTCGTCTTTCATCCTCCATGATATATATCTATTGGTCAACATTCACAAAATAGACTTCAAAAAATCAATACCTCGAAGTAGAATCCAGTTTGGGGCTGTTAAATCCAGTATGTTCTATATTTCTTACATTTCTGCCCTCATATTTTTCTTTCCAACCAAGGTTTATAAAATAACATGAGAAGCAACATGAGACTTAGAACAATCATTTTCATTATCTATATGGAAGGCAAGAATGATTATATCCCCTTGAGCTTAAGGGTATGTAGTTTTTCAATTTTTATCATATATTTTTTGGTAAGTGTAAATGTTTTTTTTATCTATAGTACAAGTCATGAGTTCCCCACTTTTACCTTATGTAAAGCATGATTCTAGGATTACTAAAATTTGTACTTGGTTTTTTAAGAATATATCAAATAAAGTTTTTGAGAAGCAAATATGGCTTGTTCCTTAGAATTTGGCACTTTGAATTTCCTTACCCATATTTCTTGTTAATTATTATAACCTTAAAATGGCTAATATTGGTTTGTCATCATCATCTAAAAATGACTTGGCACATGAAAATTTACCATGTCCATCATCATCACTTCACACCATCTCATACATGACCCCTTCTACATATTATATGCATGAATTTTTGAAATGTCATCCTCTCTACCTATCCCATGAATGATTGTGACAACAGGTGAATAAAATACAATTTATAAGAAGAAGATAGTTTCTAGCTTGTCCTCCTCCATCAGCCCCATAGCTAGTGATTTCTCAATTTTCCACTTCCAACTTTCTATTCTCGAAATTCATTAGCAGCTAATTTTATCGATAGCCACACCACTATACATATAATTATCATATACACTACTACATTAATGAACTCTACGTTGTTTGTTATTGTAAAGTCCAATAACAAACAATGTTAAGTGAGTTTAGTAGTGTATATAACAATTTCTTTGACTTCCAAGTGTGTTGTGACTATTAGTAGAATTAACTACCAAAATGAATTTCCAAAATAAAATGTTGGAAGAAAAAAAATAGGCAATCACTGGATATGGAGTGCGTGGAGGAAGACAAACTTATACTAATCCCTTCCTTATCAAATTTCCTTTATTCACCTAATGTCACAATCAATCATGGTCTAGATAGAAGAGATGACCTACCATAAATTCAATCATATAATGTGTAGAAGGGTCATATGTAGATGGTGTGAAACGATGATTACAAACATGATAATTTTTCATCTACTAGGTCATTTTGAGATGATGATTACAAACCATTGCTAGCCCATTAAAGGTTATAATCATTGGTGCCTAATGTGGGGTGGACAATTTAAATAAAGTTCGTATCAAAGTACAATTTAGCTCATTTTAGTCAAGGTTAGTTAGAAGAATTAGCTAGATTGGTTTCTACCTTCAATTTCCTCTAAAAATGAATGTGTACGTGCTTTTGAGAGACATTAGAGACATTAGAGTACCTTCAATTTCCTCTGAAAATGAATGTGTACATGCTTTTGAGAAATTTTTTGATGAAAATGTGCTATGAAAGTAAAGGGTTTTAAAGGCAAGCACGTACAAGGCATAGTTGAGCCAAATGTTCTTCAAGAAGGGCCTAATTATTTGAGTCTTGGTTATGGAAAACATGGAAAATGCTCCAAAGCCAAGGAGGCTTGTGAGGTTTGTGTTCATGATGAATGGAACATGTACATAGTTTAACGTTAAAGTTGTTGTGTTTTACGGATATTAAAATGAAGAACTTCTATTTAGATCCATTCCAGAGATTGACTGCAGGGGAATTTACTAGATATGTCACCTTTCATAAAAGATGAGATCCAGAGGCTACCTGGCCCTTTACAGACTCTGCCTATAGAACTTGTAGAAGTAAACACTACAGGCATTAACAATATCAAAGAACGTTTTCATGCTCGGACATGGGAATGTGTCTCTTTCCCTACGCAAAAAAATAGTTCTTGAGGTAGTTAATCTTCATAGACAAGTCATCAAGCAAGTCAATGTGATCATCCCTCCTTCCCTCCCTTCTAAAATAATTATGTTTTGCAGGTCAGAAAGCCAAAATATGGAGACAATTATCACCAAATCCAACGTACGATTATGCATGATAGAGAATATCTAGCGCTTTCCCTTGTTAAATATATTAACAAGGGAAAGCGCTATCTAGATTCTCCATCATGCATAATCGTACGTTGATGCTTATAGAGTGAAAAAAATGAAAGAATCAACTTGTAAGGTCATTTTAATGGGGGGTGGAGAATTCAGGTCTTTGCAAATTCAAAGTATGGTGCATGTTGCATGAAGCAAGATGTTGAAAGTAGAGTTACGTTAGACACACTTAAATGCAACAAATATGGAAATTTGTACATGTGAACTCTATTATGACTTAAGAGTCAGTTGTTTGAAAAGGCATGTTTTGTCAACTTGTGTTTGGTTGATGGTTTTGTACACCAATATGTAAGAGTACATGGACATATTCACATGATGTGAATTTTTTTTTTCTTTGAAGGAGAAAAATGATGTGTTTTCAGTTTGATTGTTTTGTTTGTGACAAGACGTCACAAGATTTTGCGAAGGTCCACTCTTGAGCGAGAGCCTCATGATTACAACCTATCCGTGAGAATCAAATGGGAGTGCATCCTTATTTTGAAAACAAGTAGGATTCTAAGCTACCTAGGACTCAAACCATCATTTTTAAATTTGAAATATAATGGTGTTGTTTTAATGCCTGAATCCACAACCCTAACACATGAAATCAATAATCTAATTACACATGAAATAAATAGTTATTTTCTCCAAAATTAAAAATATAACTTAAAACTAAATTCAACATAGTTGAAAGAAAAAGAAGCACCATTGAAATGGTTTGCTGACAAATGGTTATCTATTTCTTATCCAATTAAGGCCTAGCATGTATTTTGATGTTTCATTAATTTCTTTGCAAATTCAAAGTATGGTGCATGTTGCATGAAGCAAGATCTTGAAAGTACATGAGCTCTATTATTTGACTTAAGAGTCGGTTGTTTAAAGAGGCATGTTTTGTCAACTTGTGTCTAGTTGATGGTTTTGTACACCAATATGTAAGAGTACATGGACATATTCACATGATGTGAATTTTTTTTTTCTTTGAAGGAAAAAAATGATGTGTTTTCAGTTTGATGGTTTTGTTTGTGACAAGACGTCACAAGATTTTGCAAAGGTCCACTCTTTAGCGAGAGCCTCATGATTACAACCTATCCGTGAGAATCAAATGGGAATGCATCCTTATTTTGAAAACAAGTAGATTCTAAGCTACCTAGGACTCAAACCATCATTTTTAAATTTGAAATATAATGGTGTTGTTTTAATGCATGAATCCACAACCCTAACACATGAAATCAATAATCTAATTACACATGAAATAAATAGTTATTTTCTCCAAAATTAAAAATATAACTTAAAACTAAATTCAACATAGTTGAAAGAAAAAGAAGCGCCATTGAAATGGTTTGCTGACAAATGGTCATCTATTTCTTATCCAATTAAGGCCTAGCATGTATTTTGATGTTTCATTAATTTCTTTGCAAATTCAAAGTATGGTGCATGTTGCATGAAGCAAGATGTTGAAACTACATGAGCTCTATTATTTGACTTAAGAGTCGGTTGTTTAAGGAGGCATGTTTTGTCAACTTGTGTCTAGTTGATGGTTTTGTACACCAATATGTAAGAGTACATGGACATATTCACATGATGTGAATTTTTTTTTTCTTTGAAGGAGAAAAATGATGTGTTTTCAGTTTGATGGTTTTGCTTGTGACAAGACGTCACAAGATTTTGCGTAGGTCCACTCTTTAGTGAGAGCCTCATGATTACAACCTATCTGTGAGAATCAAATGGGAGTGCATCCTTATTTTGAAAACAAGTAGGATTCTAAGCTACCTAGGACTCAAACCATCATTTTTAAATTTGAAATATAATGGTGCTGTTTCAATGCCTGAATCCACAACCCTAACACATGAAATCACCAATCTAATTACACATGAAATAAATAGTTATTTTCTCCAAAATTAAAAACATAACTTAAAACTAAATTCGACATAGTTGAAATAAAAAGAAGCGCCATTGAAATGGTTTGCTGACAAATGGTTAGATTTCTTATCCAATTAAGGCCTAGCATGTATTTTGATGTCTCATTAATTTCTTTGCAAATTCAAAGTATGGTGCATGTTTCATGAAGCAAGATGTTGAAAGTACATGAGCTCTATTATTTGACTTGAGAGTCAATTGTTTGAAGAGGCATGTTTTGTCAACTTGTGTTTGGTTGATGGTTTTGTAAACCAATATGTAAGAGTACATGTACATATTCACATGATGTGAATTTTTTTTTTCTTTGAAGGAGAAAAATGATGTGTTTTCAGTTTGATGGTTTTGTTTGTGACAAGACGTCACAAGATTTTGCAAAGGTCCACTCTTGAGCAAGAGCCTCATGATTACAACCTATCCTCTAGAATCAAATGGGAGTGCATCCTTATTTTGAAGTAGAAATTTCAATAGGCTTTAGGAAATTTAATTTAAAGTCATTTAATTACTCTACCCATCCCAATTTTCATAGGATCCATAGCACATACATTTCTATATGCCCTAGTTGTTGTAAGGCCTAATTATTTCATCACTTTCAAAGGAATTACATCAGTTGTTTCTCCTAAATCTAGCATATAGTTGTGTAATAATATTTTATTTATTAGTAGGAATATATGAAAATGTTTATGAATTAAATTTTTATTCCCTTGATTCATCTTTTATAACTCTATAGGATAACTCTTTTATAACAAGTAGATTATGTTATTCTTTCTATGTATTGTTAGTACAAGGGGGTGAAATAATTTCTTATCATTTTCTAAGTGGTGAGGTCGTTTGAATCTCCAATAGTTGTGTTGGTGTGGTGGGAACCATGCTAGGAGTTGGGCATTCCATTGATATGGTCAAGGTACTTAGTGTATGAGAAGCATCCAAAATTAGGCGGATTGGGATCTTGATGAGGGGGATATGTCACTTGATGCATGCAGTGATGATGGTATTTGATGAGTAAAGGACACATATAGATGAGATGAGTGTCTTTAACATAGAGCACTCAAGGGCATGCCATATACTAATTAACCGAGTTCTTGACATAATAAATGGTGGAAGAGGAATCATCAACATATGAGGTTGGTGTAAGTGGTGGTGCTACTATTGAGGCATGATGTATGGTGACCAACACATCTTGATATCGTCGGAGATTGAGACAATGTTGTGTATAATGTTTGTGTTTCACATAAATAGACAAGAGGTCGTTGGTTCTTAAACCCTTGTTACGTGATGAGGTGGCAACATCACATGATGGAGTGGGGAGAAATGGGGGTGCTTAAGAAATAGTTAAGCACCAATAGTTGAAGGGTATGAAGGATACCCTTCAACTCATGAAGCATGGGGCATGAATTGGTGGGATGACCTAATGTGTCTCAAAGGGCACACGGGGGACTAACCTTAGGGGTATTTTTGGTTGAAGGTTCTTTCTAAAATAAAAATTATAAATAACTATGGAAACTTGCATTAACATGTGTGTGTGTGTGTGTGTGTGTGTGTGATCCTAAAAATACCTAGTCCAACAAGAATAAATATACTTGGAAAATATAACCAAATATATAATCAAAATTAATTTGTGAAATACAACCAACCATATAATTGAAATTACAGGTATGAGCATTTTTATTATAAAAATAAAAATAGAAGTAAACAATGAAAATGATATTGTATAACAAATTATCCTACAAAAATTATTGTAGAAAATTTTCAAAATTGAAATGCAACCTTAAATTCCTTGCATTCTTTCATCAACTTTGTTAATAATTGAATAGTCTACTAGTTGACTATATTACAAACTACAATGAATATTGTCT